>CAWUDS030005674.1:0-14824 GCA_963859935.3 Lathyrus sativus | reverse complement strand
TAGTTGTTACATTTTATAATGCATTGGAAACCGGTTGTTACAAAGTGATAATTATTTGTATTGATTAATTTGCAATGTATTGAATCGTTTTCTCATTTATTTATTCCATTTGACTACGCATATTCAATCTTACCAATAACGGTTCGTTTAGACGATTAAAATCCTCGGCCGCTTTCGCACGTTTTTGAAACAAATTTTTAAGTGCCGATTTTTTTATAAAAATTAGTGATCTATTCAACCCCCCTTCTAGATCATTTCCATCTTCTAACAAGTGGTATCACGAGCATTGGTTCATCTAGTGCTTCGCATATAGCTTATTAGAAAAGGGGTGTACAATAGAGTACTGGTTTTTACAGGTGAAAACTATAGTTAGTGGAAAGATTGTATGCAGGTGTATATCAATTCCATTGATAGAAAGTGTCGCAACGCGACAAACAACCGGCGGAAAATATAGTCGCCACCAAATGTTATTTATCCCGAAGGGGGAAAGGAAATGATCGAAGAAACCTCAAAAAGGGAGAAGACATGGTCTCGCAACCAAATCTGGGGTTCGGGAGTCAATTACGCGAGAGGAAGGTGTTAGCACGCCTCGCATCCGTTGTATTCAACAGGATCCACGCTTGTTCTAATCACAGAGTGTGTTAATCTAAAGCCTATATGCTAAACGGAAACTAAACAAAAGCTAACTTGATAAGGCATCGTTGTCCTATACCTACGTATTCCCTCGTGCAACGGGAAAGTCAGAGTCAACGTAGTTCGAAGGACTACAGGTGATTGAGGGGATTGTGCTTGCCAAGACTTCATTATCTTGTGCCTACGTATCCTTATACGGAAGAGAATGAGGAAGTCAAAGCAGTCATAGTTTGACCTACCACTATTTGGTTGGTGTCTTTTATGAGCAATGCTAAACTCACGTTCCAACAGTTAGGGTTGATGCCTGTTTGCGGTAGAACGGAGGTAACATGCCCTTTCTAAAAAAAGGTTTGGGAGGAAATCCCAAAGGACAAAGTGATTTTCCGTTTGCTTAAGGATTTTAGAGAAGTGGGTTGGCTTTGTTTGTGACGTGTATCGCACTAAATTCTATGACATAAGAGCGAGTACTTCGCGCTAACGATCCAAACATCTCGCGCACAAAGTACCCTAAGATGAGGTTAGAAATGCATCTGCTCATCTTCTCCCATGTCTTAAGGCTCGTGACGCACTATGCTTAAGTATCTTGATTTTATTCAAGAGAGAAGAGATAGACTCAAGGGATAAAAGAAAAATCTAAGGGAAACTCGGTCCTAGATGTTGTCATGCCAAATGGTCATATAGTTGAGGTTGAAAGGGAGACTCATATCCTAGAAGTTATCCTACAACAATTTAAACCTAAGATCTAATCCTCTATCGTAATTTGATTTATCTAAGATAAATGTTGAAATTTCGCAAGTAACTAGCGAGAAAATTCGATCAGGACCTAACCATAACGAATATTCAAATTAACATCAAGACGAGTTTAAAAACATCTAGCTTAGAATTAAGGTTAATATTAAAGTTAATGTTAAATTTTAAATAGGAATCAAAACTTAAATAAAAATAATACCTAAAAAAATAATAGGAAACTAAGACTAATTATGTTTGTAATCAAAGCTAAAATCCTAATTAATATTGACCTCTCTCCATTAAAATTTTCTTTAAAAGAAATAAACTTAAGAAATAACCCAATTAAAATAAAAAAATTGCCTTGTAAATTTTTAGAAGGTAAAAAAAAAACCTGGGCTTATGTCAAAGCCTAAGGTCACTAGAGGAAAAAAACAACAACAATATATACTGTATGTGTACTTACTGTGTGAATGAGCAATATTTTTTCTCCTTTGTATATCAGGATCTATGCGTGTATTAGTATGTGTTCTGGTGAGTGCAAAAATTATTCAACCGTACATTATTGAAAGTTTACAAAAAGCATGTGGATTGATTACGAGTGTGGATTTTTGTGGGTTCCTTTTTGTCATGTAAGAATGAGTGTTAGTTAAAGTTCATAAATAGATTTAAACAAGGAGCCAAAATATAAATACAAAGGAGACATAAATTTAGAAACAACTATTCACTTAAAGATACAGAAATTGCAAGGCAAGTAAGACAATAAAAGTGAGGTTAAAATTTTGACAAATCTCTTGAAACTAAAAGTTAAAATATAAACCATTAGTCATTATAAATCTATGAGAAAGAATAGTTATAAAGGTAGAAAATAGTAATGCAAGATTATTTGTTAGGTGTAGTAAAAATATGTAAAGAAATTTTGATGTGACTGTGAGTTTATACGTGTGAGAGAGATTAGTAAGGGTTTTCATGTCCAATGATTTTTTTGTGAAGAGAATTTGGGTTAGTTGATTTGTGAACTGTTAATATCAATACAAATTAATCAAATCATAATAATAATAGTAATGAGAAAATTTAAAAAGAAAAATCATTAGATAATTATCATCATATGGTTGAAAAAAAACTAAATTAAAGTAAAATTAAAGAACTGTAACAATTTGAGACCTTTTAAACTCTCCAAAACTTTTGTGTGCAAAACCCTGTGTAATTGTGTCAGTGAGAGTGTCTTGAAAATTATGAGAAGAAAAGACTTTATTTATAAGAAAAATTAGAGTTAATTAAAAAAATGAAGAAATCAATTTAATCAATAAAAATAATCAAAAGCCCAAAAATAAATTTTAATCGATTTTGATTTTGTGACTTATTGGATCAATCATACTGATTCTTTCTAAACTTAAAATAAAAGAGAAAAACACAAAAAGTGAAGAAGGTGAGATTCAAACTCGCAACCTCTCACACTCACAACTCCTTACACATGGTCTCTCGCCAATTATGTCATTTTATTCATTCAAAACAAAGTGGCACTAGAAGTCATGTAAAGCGTGGGCAAAATTTGGGGTACGACACTAATTATCCTATTTATTTATTCTAAATATTTAGACAAAAATGTAAAAATAACCGGAACCCAAATAAATAAAAGTCGGACGCCTAAGTGCTCGAAAAAATAAACCGAGTACACCAAAATGATCAGTGTGAAATATAGACTAAGAAAAATACAACATTTGGTCAGATTTTAAAATAATTTTTGTCCTGTTAAAATGCTCAAACTAATCAAAATGCAACGAAAAATGTTCGAAAAATTAAAACGAACACGTTGGGTTAAACTACGCAAAACGTAGAAATCAAGGTCTCAGCATAATGGTTATTTAGATTGATGTCGCATACTTAGGGAGTCTAGGGTGCTAGACGATACCAATATTATCAAAAGTTTTCCAAGTCTAATTAACATAGCCTAGAAGTGAAAAGTATCATGCCAAAGAATCAGAAAGAAAATTTTTTCGTTGGGGGAAATTTTTAAGGGGAATTATCTAACAAAAGAAAAAGACAACATACAATAGAACTCAATCGGCGCACAAAAAGACTCGACACAACTAAAGCAGAAATAAACTAACTAGAAAAACATAAAAGCAACATAAAAATGACGGAAAAGTAAAAGTAAAGCGATAAAGCTCCTCCCTCACACTTGAACCAAACATTGTCCCCAATATTTTAGTGCAGGGTGAAAGAAGGAATGAAGAAACCTGGTGGAATCAATGGTGGTGGCCTCGGCCGCTAGAGCGTCCAAATCCTCTGCCAAGGGAAGGGTTAAGAACGTGCTGGACAAATTCTCTCAAAGTCATCACCTCCATCCTCATACCCTTCATCTTCTCAGTGAGATCTCCCATGTCATGCTCTATCCTGTCAGCAAAGTCAACCTGCTCCTGGTTTTCCTGGTCTATGGCAACTCTGAGGTCCTCCTGCTGTCGCTGGATACTCTGAAGCAGTAAATCACGCTTAGCCTCTCTGTTATTCCGATACCGTAGCTCGGAAAAAATGTCATCTAGAGTGCTCTGGATGGTGACATGATCATACTCCTTACGGAGCTGATATGTACCTGAAAACTGATCAAAAAAAGAAGGTGCAATGTGTGCACGAGTACTCGGCCCTGGAATATCAACAGCATTAGCACGGGTGCCAATATGTGGAGCATGCCCCATAGTCTCGGCATAGACCCTGTTAACAGTCTCTTCCCCAAGGTCGGGGGCCTCAGTATCAAACAACCAGTTAATGCTAATGTGCATATTA
Source organism: Lathyrus sativus (assembly GCA_963859935.3). Lineage (NCBI taxonomy): Eukaryota > Viridiplantae > Streptophyta > Magnoliopsida > Fabales > Fabaceae > Lathyrus > Lathyrus sativus. The sequence continues at coordinate 10,681 of CAWUDS030005674.1, read as the reverse complement.
ATGCGCGTCGAACAAGGAAAAGCAATGCTCCACACATTCCTATAACTAATCATCAGCCTATATTTGTTGTTCGGAAGATTCTTAATGAGGCGCATGTTGCAACAATAGTCTAGGCCAGTGAAAGGAATGACTAACTGCTCAAGGGCAGCCAACTCAGAAGCCAAGCCTAAAGCATAGGCTATGGAAGTGACTACACCTTCTACACAAATATGGCCACCGGACCTACCGGAGGCAAATGCAAGGTGAGATAATAAGAAAAGAGTAGGGTTTACCTTGGTTTCGGGCAATGCACAATAAATGAAGAATAGGTCTTTAGAATTTACATTCCCAGTGTTCTCTCTGCCAAATATGGTATTGGCTAAAATGCGGTGAAGTTACCGTATAGAGGGGTTGTGGATTGCGGTGGCTTTTAGACCTTCCCAAGAGGTGGAGGTCTTACCAGTGATATATCGTCAAAAACCTAAAGTGTTGGACTCTCACCCAATCTTTAGAGGTTCTTGGCAATAATAATCCTCACCGCTAGGAAATTGAAAGATCTGGCCAATTCTTCCCCGAGTGAGTGTATAATCCCTATTAAACAACCTAAAGTGAATGGTGCCAGTGGTGCGAGACAGATCATGAGTATATTGAAGAGTGCTTAAAAATTTATACATCAGTCTATGGTAAGTGGGGCTAGGAACAGAGCAAAAGTGGGACATACCTAAGTTTGTCAGCATGACGCTATCATACATGCCTAAGTTGCGAATGATGTCGATATCGGGATACCTTGTTCCAACAACAAGTCTCGCATATCTTGTGGAAGACAGTCTGTTGACGTTAACCAATGATTCCATCTCTGAAATCGATACCCATGTAGTCGATGTCTCGAGTAACTCTTGGAGGCATTCTGGAAATTTGGATGATTATGACAGGTTTTGGTGGTGATTATGAGAGAAGTTTAAGAGTGAATGCTTATGATGGAGAAAGAGTGAATGGTTTTTGGTATTTATAGAGGAAAATAGGAACAGGAATGGTTGGGGGTTAGGATAGAGGTTAAGAGAAGTTAATATGGGTGGTTATTGAGGAGTTTGGGAATTTGAAAGGGTGTTAGTTTGAAAACCGCGCAAAAATTTGCAACAGAAAACTCGCAGAAAATTGCTTGTTCTACTGCCATGAAGAACACCATTGAGCACATGAAGAACGCCATGTGTATAATACGTTATAATTCAAAAGATAAGGCCAATGGTGAAGGCCATTGAGCTAAAATACGCAGATCCATATTTTAATTCTAGAAACACAGAGGGGATGATTTTTACAGGTTATATTACTAGTTTTTACGAATTATATGCTCAGAATGTTAAATTATATAATGCATAAACATTAAAAAGTACATAATACTAAAAACAAAATTAAATAACGGAAAAGGAAATCCCATTAATTTAAAGAAACAACAACAACATGTCATTGTTGATAACGCGATGATACAGTAAACTTAGAACAACAATGAAAAGAAATACAATACTAAATTGAAATAATCCGGAACATAAAAACAACGGAATACAATTGGTACAAATCATCAGTCATTAGCCAAAGTGTCGCCTAAATGGATGAACTTGTTGAAATAAATGATCAAACTGCTCATTGGCATATCCATAAAACCAATGAGATCTCCTCGTATAGAAGTGACCTCATTCCTAAGAGTCTCTACTTCAGACTATAAAGAACTAATAGCAGGAGCATAGTTTACATGAGCTCCAGAGACATGAGAAATGGCATCAAGAGGAATGGCATCCCAGACTTCATACGGTTGAGGACTATAAGGTGGGGTAGGTGATTCACTATGCTCTTCCAAGTTATACAACCAACTATCCCTATTGTGCATATTGGTTCTCTCATGGTTAGGTAAGGTGAAATTGAGGACCACTTTTTATCAATCAAGAACTCAAATTAAGTGGGTCTTAAGTTAGCTATAATTCCCCGGTTAAAACAAAAACGTAGATGCATAGGACAGATACCTCCAAAGAGACGAATACACCTAAGCTGGTATCTCAAGCCAATTGCATCAGCAATCATGGTGAGCAATCCTCTTGCGAGGATATTACTATGGGCCTCATGTGCAATACGGCTCAGGCTAACTGACATGTAAGCGGTAACATTCACAGGCCTCCCCTGAGAAGCACAGTAAATGATAAATAACTCATCCTTCGAAATAGAAGTGGCATTCTCATCTTTATAAAACAAAGTGTGAGCCAGAATCTTATGGAAATACCTTATGGCTGGGTTATGGATATTCTCTGAGAACATGGTATGAGGTTCAGGGTGATAGTCACCGATTATGATCCCTTAGAAGAAATCGAGGTCTAGGTTGGTAAAGGCGTCATCAGGTGTCAAGGTGTGGGCATTAGGTCCATTCAGAAATCCTAATAGATCAACCATCTCGTGATGAGTGAAGCGGTATTTGGTTCTAAAAAGTATGGAAGTAGCTAAACCTCGGCCAAATCCTAAACCTCGGTTAGGATCATAATAGAGGGAACTCAGGAATTCAAGGGTAAGTATGCGGTAATGGGTAAATCTCCTCCTCACACCAAAATTAACCCGACCTATTTGGTCGAGCAGATATATAACACCGTCCCTTAGTCCTAGGGTAGTCAAAGTAAGTCTATCGGGGTAAATTGTTAATACCATTTCCCTTTGAGCCAAAACATCAAAACATCGTCTCTGAGCTTCATTCCTAAAAACAATCTCCATGTCATTGATAGGCTCCATACTCCTAGGTCTATGATTAGCTATCCTAAGCTAATATTAGCCTGAAATTAGACAAAGATAATACTATTAATGAATTGTACCATGGAAAGATTTAGAATAGTAATAATGGTGATGATAATAATAATAATAATAACAATATTAATAATAATAGTATTAGGAACAATAGTAACGGAAACAAGACACAAATAAATAGATAATTTTAGTAGGAAACAATAAAATAATAAAAATAAAATGTAACGAATAAAGGTCGTGGGTTGCCTCCCATGCGCTTGCTTAATGTCGGTAGCTCGACATCAGGTCTGAGTCAAGATATTTCCTCGAAAGAGCGGACAACTCCTATAACTCATAACTTATGCAGAAGTCATTATTTTCAATGTTATGGTAATACTTAAGTCTCTACTCGTTCACAATGAACGTCTCATTAGATTTTCCTCTAATTTCTACGGCTCTGCTTTAGAGGACTCTTATAGCCTCGAAGGGACCGGACCATCTGGAATGGAGTTTGCTAGAAAATAACTTAAGTCGATATTTAAAAAGGAGGATATGTCATCCTTGTTGATTTCTCGCCCAGTTATTCGTTTATCATGCCACTGTTTAGTTCTTTTCTTGTAAATTGGGGCATTTTCATGGGCATCTAGTCTAAGTTCTTCTAGTTCATGGATATCCAAAATTCTCTTCTCTCCTGCAGCTGAGTAATTCATATTTAGGGTCTTAATGGTCCAATAAGCTTTGTGCTCAAGTTCGACAGAAAGGTGACAAGATTTTCCATAAACTAGTTTGAATGGAGTGGTTCCTATCGGGGTTTTATAAGCAGTTCTATAAGCCCATAGAGCATCATAAAGTTTTGCAGACCAATCCTTCCTAGAGGTCACAACAATTTTCTCTAATATTTTCTTAATCTCTCTATTAGAAACCTCAACTTGTCAACTTATTTGGGGGTGATATGGTGTTGCTACTCGGTGTCGCACTCCGTACTTGAGCAACAATTTTCCAAAGACATTTGAGATGAAGTGGGATCCACCATCGCTAATGACAACTCTCGGCACATCGAATCTAGGAAAATTACATTCTTGAAAAGTCTAATGACTACTTAAGCATCGTTAATAGGAGAAGCTACTACTTTATTCCATTTTTACACGTAGTCAACTACGACGAGTATGTATCTGTTACCAAATGAGGATGGGAAAGGACCCATGAAATCTATACCCTAAACATCAAAGACTTCTACTTCCAAAATACCCTTTAGTGTCATTTCATTGCGTCTAGAGATATTACCAGTGCGTAGGCACTGGTCACAATTTCTAACGGTGGTATGGGCGTCCTTCCAAAGGTTAGGCCAGATTGTAGGATTTTTTCACAGGTCTTTGAAGTGCTTTCATGCCCTCCATAAGGCGTACAGTGGCAGTGAGATATGACATCTTTTATTTCAGATTCAGGGATACACTAACGGAAGATTCCGTCGGTGCCTCGCTTGAAAAGTAGGGGCTCATCCCAATAATAGTGTTTAAGATCATGGAGAATTTCTTCTTTTGTTGGTAGGATAAATCTAGTGGAAGTACCCTAGCTGTTAGGTAGTTAACTAAGTCGGCATACCACGGTAGGTGGTCTTTGTGCAGATTGATTTCATAACTTCATTTGTTTCTGCATTATGATAAATCAAAGAGCATTCACTCGTTTCGCATTCACTTTCTAACTAGACTATAAGTCGATCATAGGGAAAATCATCATTGATGGGTGTTCGCTCAGGTTCTTGATCCTCAATTCTAGAAAGATGATGCACTACTACATTTTTGGTCCCTTTCTTATCTTTGATTTCTAAATCGATCTCTTGAAAAAGCAGGATCCATCTTAAAAGTCTCGGTTTAGCATCCTTCTTATTTAACAAGTACCTAATTGTGGCGTGATTGGTATAGACAATTATTTTCGCTCCCACCAAGTAAGAACGAAATTTATCTAAAGCGAACACAACAACCATGAGTTCCTTTTTTATGGTAGCGTAGTTCATTTGCACATTGTCCAAGGTTCTACTTGCATAATATATAGCATGTAGATTTTTATCCTTTCTCTGTCCTAAGACCGCGCCAATAGCATAGTGTCGCACCCTAATTTTCTACCCTAAGATCCCCCTTCTTTGAGCATCGTCTTGCATAGCATCTTCAAGACATAAGTTTTTGCGTGCGTGTTTATTATGACTAAGCAGTTTATGTAGGTGCAATATTTTCAAGTGTAGCCCCTTACAGTCAATCATTTCAGGGCATGACCATTCTGATTCAAGGATTCTAGGGTTTCCTATTGTTTTGAATTTTCTAAGATTTACTCAATTATTTCTCTCATGAAACTAGGCTTTGAGCGTATTCTTATCAAGGATAAAAGTTTCTTTCCCTAAGGTTTCCTAGAAGCTTCATTGGGGTTTTTTTCTTCCATTAATATCAAGCATAGGAATCCGAGGATTGTTATGATATCGTTGTAAATGTATTCTCAAATATATTGTGCTTCAACCTCAGTTTTAAGTCTGTTAGACTTTAGCGCATTGGACCATGGTATTTCAAATTAGTTGCAATATGATGTTCATCTTGAACGTATTATCCTATAAAGAAGCTTGGTCATCATTAAGAGTTTCATGTTTTCATTTAGGCATTCAAAATCAAGATTTGCAAAGCCTTGGCCTGATAGCATAACATTGAGTCGTCCACCATCCAAATATCCAGGGGAACTTTTAGCATGATTACATTTCTTGTGATTAAAAGGTCCCAGAAGAATAAAGCTTCATAAAGTTTAATTCCAAAATTCAAGCTCAGATCATTATAGGATTTAAGTCTTTTAATTCATCGCTCATTTTTTGGAAGTTCCAAGATTCAAGTTCTAGTTAAGTGGCAACATCCTTGAGTTTAGGTGAATACAAGAGTAGAAGAATTTTATAAGTTAAGACAACCCATAATTCAAGTTCATGCGAGGTACAAGTTTTAATGATGGATGCAAGAACGTCCAAATCGTTACAAGGTTCAAATTCAAGTACCAAATTTCAAAAACTAATTTTGTAAGAGCTTTGGCTTGATGACTTCAAGTATTCTAGGTCTTTGTGGTTGGCCAAGGATTTTAATTAAGTTCGTATGGATTTGTTGAAGTTCAAGATCCAAAACCATCCTTCAAATTCATAACTGCTTTATAACCATTCGTAGTGTCCAATTGATCCACACCAATATCCATTACAATTTAAGGATTCAAGATCACATGTAATTCCAAGGTTTCAAAGTACACACGATTGTATTACATAAATAGTCCAAGTTTCAAAAGGCAATGATATAAGAAGAAATTCTAGCTTTACACCATAAATACACTACAACCTAAGCATAAGATGCTACAGAAATAGATGTTTGTCTAAATATGTTGGTACTTGTGATTTGTGAACAAACTAGTCAAGATGCTACTGTCACAATGTGAACTTTAAGTTACGTCACGTGTTTTCCCAAGGCTTCTTGCACATTACTACTGGATGTATCTATATGTTAATTGGCCCATCACTGCTGCATATTCAGTAGTTAAAATATCACCGCATACCATCAGGATTAAGCGTAGACTTCACGTTGAACTTTTCATCATGTTGTCTGTTGGAAAGCTGGTCCTTTTGACCCACTTAGTTACATGCTTTTTAACGTTTGTCTTCCTATAAGACGCCCATCCATAATGCTCCATGCTCTTCCCTAATTTTGAACACAAAGCATAACAGAAACCTGTGCATGCCCTATTTTATGAGATAACAACATTATCTATAAGAAAAAATATAAAGTGATGATGTCAAAGAAGCACTGCGCATTGACCAATGAAATTATCATAAGAACCATCCCAATAGTTATAGAAACATAACATCATTGAATTTAAAAAATATAGGTATGAGAACTTGGACCTGAAAATCACTATTAACAATTTAGAAAAGGGTCATACTTCAGCAGCAGCAGCAAAATTATTGGGCTCCAAGACATGAATTGAGGGAAAAGAATTCTTCATATGCCACTAATGACATCAGGTGAAGTGAAACTCAAAGCCAAGCTGACAAATAAGAAAGTATCGTAACCGACATCGTGAAAGTTCCTACAGCTAAAGGTGTTGAGTCAACTCCTAGCAGCTATGAAATGGCCTCTCGCAGGAAGCTTCCATCAACTGTTGACATAAAAAACGCGTACGTCGTAATGAAGAATGGTAGAGGAAACATATAGAATCGAGAAATTGCAAAGAGAAGCAGACACGAGCATGATGAGCTAGTAAAACACACGCATAATTTTCCAACTTACCTCTTCCACGACATTTATAATAGTTGTCGCTTTGCTGTTAATGACAGCATCATGTATTTTGGCATTATTTGGTCTTCTTTCTCGCGTTGTTGATACTGATCGTATGTTGCTCCTTCATTATGATACATGGAGGATTGTATGAAGTGGCTGGAAAGCATTCTCACACGGAGGGATTTGATATAAGAATCAGATGCTTGGAATCTCACCCGGCAAACTTCCAACTCTATGTCTCCGTAGTTGAGTCAACCATATTCACTAATTCGACTTGCTCTATATTCTTTGAGTGTGGTTCATATTGAAAATTCTGACAAGCACACGATGGATGTTATTCTCAAAGTTATAACATCCACTGTGACATTGACTACTGTATTCACTAATTAAACTATAAGTAAAAGCAGTAAATAACACAACAATTGTTTACCCAGTTCAGTGTCAACAACACCTACATCTGGGGGCTACCAAGCCAGGGAGGAACTTCACTATTAGCAGAATTAATTCAGAGTCAAACAATACAGTTTGCGCTCCTCACTTAAAACCTACCCAATGACACTTCAGCCTAGAGACACTCTAGACCTGAGTATTCCCACTCACTCCCCCTCAATCACACCACAGTGATATATAACTCACAATTACAAAAACAATATGAAGAGACACTTCATACACACCTTGATCTTGCTTCACAGCTTTGATCAAGGTACACACACTCTTGCTTCACAGCTTTGAGCGAGACACAACTTAGAATCTACCTAACCAATGCAATCATCCAACAGACAATTGCTTGGAGTACAAGTATTCCTAAGACTCAATTCACACGTGAAAACTAGCCTTCTTCACTCACAAGGACTCTGCAATCTGCACTCTCTATTCTTCGGTCAAGAGCTGCTGTTCAGGATTGTTTCTTCTGATATTTATAGCAGCTGTCAGTCCTTTTTGGGTCTTGGTGCATAAATTAGGTTTTATTCATAACAAACCTATTTCCAATTATCTGCACGCTTGGCACTTAATTCAGGATATTTTAGTTCACCTAGGGCTTCTAGAAAGTCTCCTGATATCCAGCTTGAGCTCCTATTCTGTTTCCTGGTTTATAGCTACCATAAAAACAAACCTGCGCTTGATGTCATACGACCCAAGTCATAACATTGGGTATGACATCCAGCTTAACTTGCTTTTTAGCTATGTCAACTTACCCTGCACATACCATATTATGTATGCACTAACATCAGTCATGACATACATACATGCTCTAGTGTTTTACCACAAAATGCAGCCAATCAAGAGCACTTACACATATCGTATGCGTGCCTGATATGTTCAAAAGAAATATTTATTTCCAAGATGCAAAATAAAATATGAAGCTTTTGAAATCTTTCATCAAGAGCAATCAATTCACAAAATATGACAAAATGAAAACGACAAGAATCAAGCTCATAACAACGAGTAAATATCCAGAAATCACAGTCCTGTTTCTTTCCAAAGCAAGACTCGACAGGTAATTCCACGCATTCAAGTTGAAATCCCCCTCAACTGATGCATATCCTTTCAGCTGAGCACACAACCTGCAAACAGTCTATAGTCACACATATTCATCCAATCTGCTCTGGATGTTATAACATTCAGGATGACATACACCCTGAAGCATACACACACCTGTGCTACTCCCTCTGAAGAGTTGCACTACACTCTCTGCTACTTTCCTACACACACACACACACACACACACACACACACACACACACACACACACACACACACACACCTCCTAGACACCTTCAGCACAAATTGGGAAATTCCTAGTACTAACATGCATTCTTACACAAGAACAAGCTAGGAATCTACACACATAGCATCAGTTTATTACTAACTGCACTAGCAGTTGTTATCACACATGCATCTTCATCAGAACCTGCAAGGATTATACCATGTGCACATAATAGCACATAGGCTAGCCAAGCTATCCACCTGTTCTTCACTGTTCTGCACATCACCTGCACCTATTCTTTTATTCCATCTTCTATACCTGCTGTTTTCTATTATACTCTCTCCCCCTTTTTAGCCACAAATTAGGATCCTACTAAATACTTAGCACAGATCATACAGTGTGACATTACAATTGTTAGGGGTTACATTACAGCAAAACTGCTATTTGAAGAGCATCACAAATTCAGGTTATACAAAAAAATCAACCTAGAACAAAACAACAACAACAACACCTCATCAATCTTCTTCTTCAGCTGAGCTGGACCTGTCCTCCTCAATTTCTGCACTGCCTTCTTCTTCATCACTCGTGCCTTCTTCTGAGCTGTCAGCAGCATCTTCTGAGCCAACTCCCTGACCATCATCTTCCCTTGCATCCTCAGCTAGTTCAGCATCCTCATTTTGCTCCAGAGTTGTTAGCAGCTTCTCAAGAGTTTGCTTCCTTGCATCCAGTTCTCTGTAGGTTTCTCTGATTATTGCCATCATTTCAGCTTTGCTAGTTTTGAGGCCCCTTTTGGATGTCTCAGAGGATGTCATGGTAATATCTGGAACATGAGTTCCTTGAAACAACTTAAGATGGAAGGCTAAGGGAGTTTCTCTCTTGCTCGCTACATCACTGTTTTTGAGGATATTTGGAAATTGTGCTAACATAATTCCACAAATGAGTGAAGGAAATGCTATGGGTCCTTTTATGCTATAACTGCTAGCATGCTTCATGGTTTGATCAAAGATGTAGGTTCCATAATCCATTTTGGTCTTGGTCCCCACAGCATAGATAACCCTCCCAGGATGGTGGCCGCTGATGATTTGTGATTAGTTGGCACCCAGTTTGCAGCACCAATCTTGTGTATCAAGGCATATTTCATACTTAGTTTGCTGGAAGCAAGCTTCCCATTTGATGGCCACTTTATGACTTGATTCCCAGTAATCACTTGGCATATTTTGTTGTCAGGGATGGTTAACTCAGGCTGAGCTTCATTTGTTCTTTCAAGGAAGTTGTTGATGGTAGTGGGAGTGAAGATGACACAATTTCCTCTAACAAAGACTTTCCCAAACTCAGTAGTCTTTCTATCAGCACATTTATCAGATAAATTAACTATAAATTCTTTGACCAGAATTTCATAGCATTGGGAGAACTGGGTTACAGTTTTTATCAAGCCAGCATCATAGATGAGGGCCATAATCTCCTTGTGTTCAAGAGCATTCTGTGCAAGCTCTCTCTCCAGGGCCAACCTCTTTTGGTATATATACTTCCACCTGATAACACCTGAGGGATAGTGAAAGGAGATGTTGTCAATGGGCACCTCAGGGACCTTTTCAGCCAGTTTTCTCTTTGAGGGTTTCTTCTTAGGTTGGATGTCAGTGACATCCTCAGCAACATCAGACTCATGCTCTAATTCAGTACCAGATTCAGCCTTCCTCTTCTTGGTGACTACTTTGCTCCAGGCTTTGGGAGGTCCAACTTTTCTTCTTTTAGTTCTAGGCTTCTTTGTGGGAGTGTCGTGTTCAGCCGTCTTCTTTGTGAGGCTGTCTTGCTCAACAACCTGTTCAACTGCCTTTTTCTTGGGGGAACCTTGATCAGCCACCTTTTTACCTTTCCTTGTCATAAGCCTTTTGGCTATGCCAGGATTGATTTTTTCTATTAGATCATTATCAGAATATTCATCAAGGTC
>CAWUDS030005673.1:0-48126 GCA_963859935.3 Lathyrus sativus | reverse complement strand
CGTAGATCCTTATCCTTAATCTCGCGCATGAAGTTCTGAGAAATGTGTCTAATGCAGTAGACATGTGAAGATGGTGGATGTTATCATCTGTTTTTGGTATTGTTATATGCACTCTTTATCGATTCATGTCTATCAGAGATTAGGCACAAATTAGGTTGTGGTGTCACGTGTAACCTCAGGTTCCTTAGAAAAAAGCTTAATGCTTCCTTTGTTTCACCTTTGACCAATGCGAATGCTATTGGGAAAATGTTTGTGTTACCATCCTGTGCCACAACCATCAATAGAGTTCCTTTGTACTTTCCATACATCCAAGTTTCGTCTACTTGCACAATGAGCTTACAGTAGGCGAAGCCACGTATACACGAACGAAATGCCCAAAACAGACAATGGAAGATTTGTTTTCCAGAGAGTTGGGAACCATCAAGCATTTCTTGAAAAATATTGATACTCAATCAAAATGGCATTGTTGTGGATGGGCGATGAACACCGTGGAACATAACAAAACATTCAAGCTAGTGTAAGTTTTCCTCTATTCAAGTGCATTAAAAAATAATGATTATAATTGCTTGGTTCAATATTGTTTCATATCAAAAATAATGATTATAATTGCTTGGTTCAATATTGTTTCAAACTAATGCAAGGTTTCGAGTGCATTCTCATGCTCTCATTCAAGTAAGTGCGAGAATAATCCCTATCTAGAAATAGTAGGTTTTGCTCATATCGCAAAAATAAATAGTCTCAAAACCGACTCAAGCTTAGTTGTAGCTCTGTTAAAGAAATGGAGACCAGAAACACACACTTTTCACTTCCCAACAGGTGAATGCACGATAAAGTTAGAAGATGCGAATATGCTACTTGGTCTCCGAGTTGATGGAAAAGCTATCAACGGTCCTACCGAAGTCACAAATGATGTTTACATAGAGAGCTTAGGGGTGGAACCTACAGAAGCGGATAAAAATAGAGGTTCTATTAGGATTACCTGGCTAGAAAATTTATATGAAAATTTTAAAAGATAACTCTGCCCCCACACAAGAAGAAATTGTTTTACAAGCTAACGTTTATATTTTACTTGTAATCGCTACTATTTTGTTTCTCGACAAGAGTCAAAATCTTTTGCATTCTTCCTGGATTCCTTTCGTAGGGGATCTAGAAAAATGTGGCACCTATAGTTGGGGTTTTGCATGTCTTGTAAAACTGTACAGGGAAATGTGCAAGGATGTTAGAAGCATGAGTGGTTGTGTTCTTCTACTCACTTCTTGGGCATTCACGCGTATACCATTGTTTGCTCCTGTTAGTACAGTGCAACTCTCATATCCATACGCACAAAGGTATTACTAGATTAAAACACGCATTTATGTGTATGTAATATATATATATATATATATATATATATATATATATATATATATATATATATATATATATATATATATATATATATATATATATATATATATATATATATATATATATATATATATATATATATATATATATATATATATTATATATATATATATTTGTTATTCAAATATGTCTAACAATATTTATTTATTTTGTTTATGCAAGATGGGCCCAAAGACGGATGAATTACGATGCTAATCCTCGTTTTCATCTACAAGGATATCGAAACGTATTGGACCATATGCAAGAAAAAGATATAAGTTTGAAACCATAGAACATAGTTTTCGGTTATACTCCTTAATGGTATTATAATTTTCTTTAATATGTGGCAGTTTATATGGAGGCCGTACATTCAATACCCGGTGCCCAATCTTAGAGATAGCCAAATCTGGAGTGCTACAACTTCTCTTATTTGTTTTTATACCGTTGAAATGCATCAAACAGATAGGGTAAAACTCCAGTTTGGATTTGAACAACAAATCCCTTCTCCGCCAAGGTGTCTAAGGGAACACCACACAATGAAAATGAGAAAAGCCTAAAAAGTTCATTGGCGAGACTTAAACAAGGAGGAGGTGGGAGAATGGAAACATAGAAGACATTTGATTTTGTAGGGGGACGCTGTAGTTGGTGAACACAAGCCAAGCCAAAAGTATTTAACTTGGTTTCATGTCATTCCTTATGTGCATATTGCTCCAGACCATTTTTTGATCTACCCACGCATGCAAGGTTCGTCATCAACACAACCAACTGCCACATCAATGCATCAGGGTGTGCCACCAAACTACACATCTCAATTTGGGGGGCACGCATCTTCATCAGCTCAGCATACATACCAATGCACACAGACAACTGAACAACGCATATACTTTGCATCCTCATCCCAACACCAAACTCCCTACAATCCACTCCCTCAACAAGACTATAACTACAACTACAACCAACAATATCAACCCCAACCCAACCTTCGACCACCCTTACAGTTCACTTCAGTTCCACCGCCCAACTTTGATCAGACAAACCCTCAATTCCAATATCAAACCTTCAAAACTTCATTCTCTCAACCCACCTCCACGCCTGATGATGTCTACTACCCAACCCTCCAACAAACCCAACCCGAAACCTACCCACAATCACCACAACCATCACAATCATTCCAATTTTTTTTGCTGATAGAGGATCAACTGATGCAAATGCCAGATTTTAACATTGATGATCTTCTCGCTGAGTAACCATCAACACAAGCAGAACCCTCTTCAAGGCAGGCAGACCCATCTATAACACATCACAATAAAGATATGTCTTCCAACTCATCTCAATCATGTTGATAGTCATGATAGTGACTATCAACAATTATTACTGTGTTAAAACAAAATTAATTCAATTTCCATCCGTTGAAATTAAAAATGACAAGTTAAAATCTTCATAAAAATGGTAGTAATTAGCATTCATTTCTCATCATAGTAAGTTTGGAATGAAATATTATTATCATAACATTTCAAATAACTGATATAATATTTCTGTTTATTTTATTGGAATTAATTTCGCTGCACCTATCTAATTAAACCATACAATTAAGTATTTATTGTATAATTTCAAAAAAATTACAAAATGAAAATATTTTATTAAAGTTATGATGCATATCAATCCATACTTGTAATTATGTTGTATATTTATTATTTTCATTCTCCAATTATTATAGTATCACCAAAATCTACCATGTAACAAAAAAATTCTCAAATTCACACTTTTTGGAGATATCATTTTCTGTAGATGGAAAAAGGATAAGCTAATATGTGTATATGTTTATGCTATTGTTCTTTGTTTTCTTAATTAGCTCATTTTCATACCCTTTTTTTTCTTCATATTTCATAGAGATGGTGGACGAAATCGGCTACACACAAATACAAAGTGATAGTAAAAAAGAGCAGGTAAACTTGATATTGAAAGATTTGGGGTATGATATGTAACAACTATGGATTGTTCTCACTTCTATCTTACATCGGCTTACATTGCTGTATTTTTTACATTGATTTTACTTATTGTAGCAACAACACCATCAATTGCACCCTTTGGGAGGCTTGTGCCTTGCAGTTCATCAATTATAATCAATATCGGAAGGATTCTTCTTTGCCAATTGTTATCATACTCCAATATGTCAAGGTCAAAGAAGAAGGTAGTTATAAGTTTTTGACTTTTTCTTTATACATAGATTTTTCTCTTAATGAAGTATATTTTATCTTATTGAGACAACAGGTATATTTGTAGTAAGTATTCACTCTCAGTTTCAAATACCTACAATGTAATCAAAATGCACATCAATGAAGATTTGCCTCAAATCAAAGATTTTCTTAATAGGTAATATTTATGGTACACATATATATGATTCAGATAATGTTTTTGATGCTTTAGTTTAACTTATAGAAAAAGTAGAATGTGTTAATTTTTCATCTTTAAAACTTGAAATTGAAACTCTCATAGGACAAATAATTCATACTACTTCACTATCTTGTACTTGGTTTTATCTCTTCAAGTGATAGAGAGACGATGTTCAAGAAAGACCCTCATGTCAGTAGGATAAATAGAAAAAGCATTTCATCTAAAGTTATTTGTCATTATTATGGTGATAAAGGTCACATTGGACATCTTTGTCATATTAGAAATGTTCAAGTTCTCAATGGTAAAATAACATGGATTCTTAAGTGTACCTCAACTAGCCTCAAAGAACCCAACTAAAATGGGTACTTAGTTTTATCTATTGTTGTTTTTGTGCATGAGTGTCTAGGAATCTTTATGGATTCTCAAGACAAGTGAAGGAAGATAAAGTTTAGTTCTAGATCATTGTAATTTGTATGATCATTTCATTCTCCTTTATCTTCGTGTAACTGGACTTTGTTTATCTTTTTTTTTAATTGGTTTTCAATTGCATAGAAGAATCCATTTATGTTGCGTTTGATGAGTTCTCGCCCAAAAAGATGGGGATGGGTATTTGCTTTGATGTTTTAGAGAAGTTGATCAACAACGAAAGTTTCAAAGAGGCTCCTTCTCCTTCACTAAAGGATGGGGACATTAAGAAAGATAAAGAGGAAAGCTTACACGAGGATAAAAAATAAGAGACCTCAAACCAGCTACCTCAAGATTGGACAATCGTAAAAGATCACTCATTAGATCAAATTATGGGAGACATCAAAAGAGATAGTTTGCAAAGTGAGGCCATGTGTATAAAAGTATGAACTGGATTGTTGGAACAAAATTGGTTTGTCCTATAACCCTTGTAGAAAAGGATTTTCCTTAAGTAATTATTATAAAATAAGTAATTACATAAAAATTAATAATAATTTTTTCAAAGATTCTGATGGGATACAACTGCTAATTTCTTTTGTAGCAAAGGATTTTCAAACTAGCCTTCACCTACCTTAACTATTTGATGAAACATCCCAACGTCTCTTTTGAAGCTTCTCAAAAGACTCTATTGTGCTAGATCTTCAACGACTCTTTTTTTCTCTATTTAAGAAGTTGAAGACTTGAAGAAAAATATATCAATTGACATCAAAAGTGAAGTTACTCGGTCAACATAAGCACAAGCTAAACTTAGGATTTCTTATCCTTGTATATCTCAGAAATTTCTAAGACTTAAAAGAGTCTATTTGCATTGTATTCTTTATACAACTCTGATTGTATATCAAGTGTATTTTCCCAACAAACATTTATCTACTAGATAGATAGTTAGATGTATCTTACTAAGTGTTTGAGCATTTGAAGTATCTTGCTTGTGTGCTTGAGCATGGAAGTTTCTTACTTGTGTGATTGAGTATTGTAAATCTATTGCTTGTGTACTTGAGCATATAAGTCTTTTACATTAGTATTTAAGTATTGGAAGTCTCTTGCCTGTGTGCTTAAGCAAATTGTAATTGTTCTGGCCTGGGCCCTGGCTTGACCGGGCAGATCCAACCCAATGATATTCTGCCAAGCCTAATCCAGCTTGGGCCACAGCCGTCGAGCACAGAGTTCTCGCCGGGCAGACAATATCCCTCCGCGGGCAGAACCTTCTCTCTTGTCGAGCAGAACAACGTGTCCTTCACACGTTTTCCACGTGCTCCCCTCCACGAGGACACATCATCCACCAACTACCCACCTCCGAAAGAGCAGGTCAACCCACTTTCCGAAGTTCACGAAGCAGTTGAACTAGGGCGAAGACCATGTTCTGGTCTTCACTGTGCCACGTAAGCCCTAGTAGTCACTTGGGTTGGGCCCTGGCCATCCAGCCCAACTCAAATGAATGTTGGTCATGCGCTGGGTCTCTCTATATATACTCTCTTCTCCAAGAGGGTCAGACATTCTCTTCTTACCCCCTTTTTTCTGTATTTGCTGTCACTCTGTTCAAACTCTTACTTTGGCATCGGAGAGTCTTGCAGGTACACCCTCCATCTCCTTTTCAACACCAGTGAACAGACAACAGATTAACGGTGTGTGGCAAGTCCTTGATCCCCTTCTGATCAGGTCAGATCAGTAATCTTGTGTGATTATAGTGAAAATCTCATATAAATACAAGGGTGTTGCATGTAACACCCCAAATTTAATTGGAATATTTTAATTAAATTATTTAATTGAGAATATTCGTATTTTGGTGGTTTTGTGGATTATTAGGAATTATGCCTTTTTGGATTATTTATTTAATTAATAGTATACAATTTGGAAATATTGGTATTATTATTAGTTAAAATAAATATAAGTGAAATAAGGGTAATTTGGGCATTAAGAGGAGTTACTAAGGGTGTTATGGGAAAAACTCAATTGTGTGGTCCAAGGCTAGGTTTGATAAAAAGGAATTCTGAAGGGAATTATGATTCATTTTGTTAACCGTGAAAAGTATTGAGGCCAGAGCTCTGAGGAGAAGATTGGAGGCAGAAGCTTCGAGAGGTTCCCTGAAAGATTGAGAAGGCTTCGATCGACAACTAAGGTATGGGGAGTATAGCTTTTCATGATTTTCCATGTGTAACTTTCAATGTGATTATGGTTGATTTAAGGGTTTAAGGGTTTTATGGAAAATGTTGCGGTGAAATTTGGATGTCAAGCTATTGATTAACTTGAATCTTAATTCATTTACAACCGGTCTTTGATTTATCCGAAGGAAAGGTAAAGAAAGGAAAAACCTAAAAGGGAGAGATCTAAGGTTCGGGGGTTGGTTAAGATTAGGGAAGGTTAGGCACCCTAAACTTCCGTAGTACTCTACGGGAACCTTTTGTTTATTTTTTTTATTTATTTCATTAATTATTTTGCTTTAGGGTATATACAAAGGATTGAAAATTAAAAAAGACCTAGGGGTTAATTCTAAGTTTACTCGGCAAGACATCGCATCTTGTGCCTACATATCCTTACGGGAATGGAATCAGAGTAACTGTAGTTCCCCTCCCCTCAAAAGGGAGGTTAGAGACTTCTTGAATGTGGTCAAGGTCTCAAGGGGAATAAACGCATCTTAAGGACACACTTACATGGAGTCTTAAACTCCGATCTCTATGTTATGAATTGTTAAATGGTAATTAGGGTTAAATTAGGGATTCCACGGCGGGAAAACCTAAAATGAGCGCGGCGGCTCTTTGACCTAATGCTAGGGGTAACATGGTAATTTTGCCTGCGGCGGGACACCTAGGCTAAACAGGGTTTGATCCATTAAAGGGGTAAGGCTATTGACTCGGCGGCCAAAAGGCTGGACCTAATCCTTCAGAAGGATAAAACTGTAAAAAAATGTGAAAATATGACAAATCATTATATGGAGGAATAATTAAGGTACAAAAAATAAGAAAAGTAATAAAGGCAGAGGGTATAAAGAAACAAAGAAACATTTCTGAAAACATGAAGAATATGAAAATATGTAATGACACTTAGAATGAAGTGAGGGAGGAAAATAGTGTGGGGCTGTGGCCACCACAAACACATCTCAACCTCGAGCATGCACATGAAATGCCAAAAGAAAGAAAAGTAATAAAAGGGTACATAAAATGACACGACAAACATCAAACATCAGGAGTTCCTTACGAAAAGGTTTTAATTTTTTAATATTTTAATTATAATTTTTTAATAAAAAATATTCAAGTTAAAATTATAAAAAAAAATTAAGTTTAAATTATAAAAAAAAAGTTTTGGGGGGAAAAGTCTTTTCAGTTTTTTTTAGAACAAAAAAGGTTTTTCATCCCAAAAAAAGGCTTTTCAGTTTTTTTGGGAAAAGGCTTTTCAGTTTTTTGGGAAAAGGCTTTTCAGTTTTTTTGGGAAAAGGCTTTTCAGTTTTTTTTTTGGGAAAAGACTTTTCAGTTTTTTTTTGGAACAAAAAGGCTTTTCAGTTTTTTTAAAAAAGGTCTTACTAAAAAAAGGTTTTAATAATAAATAAAAAAAAGGGTTTTGATTTTAAAAAAAAGGTTTTGTTAAAAAAGGTTTTGATATTAAAATCTAGGGACCTAAACACACATGAAGATTAACATGGCAAAATATGCACATAAACATGAAAAGGCAAAAGGTTTAGTAATTTAACGGACCTAAACACATTAACATGGCAAAATATTGCACATAAACATGAAAAGGCAAAAGGTTTAATAATTTAACCTACGAAGCGGATGTTTGCTTCGGTAAATGTGAAAAATGTTTGAATAAGGGAACACTGGAGAGCTCCAATCCTTCTGACGAGTTGTGGGAACGACCGCCTTTCTTCTCTGGGGATCTCCTTTGTTTCTCCCTTTCTCTTTCCTCTTTTCTGAAGAAAACCTTCTGACCCCCTTTCAACAAGGCAACACATGTATATATAGGGAACAAATTAGGGTTAACACCAAATTGTCAATAATGTCCCTAAAGCCCATTTTAAAGCCCAAACTAAATAATTAGTTAAGAAAAAATAAAATTTAAATAATTTAAAATAATTAAAATAAACTTAAAATAAAAACTAATAATCCTATTGATTCCTAAAATCAAAAATATTATAAAAAGAACAAAATTTTTTCTAATATTTTTTATTTTATGATTTTTTGGATATTTTTATGAATAATTTAGAAAAAAGTGAAAAAAAATAATATTTTAAAAAATGATTTAATTAAAATACGAAAATAATAATTAAATAATAATAAAAAACTATTTTTGTTATTTTTTAATGAAAGATAGAAAAATTTAGAGTAAAAATAATAAAAAACAAAAAGTGACAAAGGTGAGATTCGAACTCTCAACCTCTCACACTCACAACTCCTTACACATGTCCTCTTGCCAATTATGCCATTTTTACTTTTTAGAAAAAAATACATGCCATATGATATTTACCTGCAAAAAGTCAAACGACTACACAAATTTGTTAGTAATTGATTAAATGCAATAAAAATGCAATGAAATGCGACGACAAATCTTAGGGCAAAATTTGGGGTATTACAGTTGCCCATATTTAAATAACTTCACCGGGTGATTTGAGCAACGGAGACTCGAGAAATCATGGTGGAGGGATTTAAATACATATAACCGAAAATTTTGCCTTTAGACGCAGTGTTATGCAATGATATGGACAAAACAAAACGAACTATAATGCTAAATATGATATGAATCTGATATGATGCGTATGATGAAAATGACAAATGCACGGATACAGACGAAACAACGTTACAGGGGACGACCCATCGAGGAATTGCACTAGGGAAGAAGACATGTCATATCTGGAAGAACGTCGGGTAGACACGACACAAAATTGTTGATAGGTGCCAAGTAAATTAGAAATTGTCCGCAAGGTAAGACGCGGGTAAAACACGAGCTCAGGAGAAAAACGCAAATGGGGATAAAACACCCATGATGCCAAGTAAATAAATTTTGCCCACAAGGTAAGACGCGAGTAAAACACGACCTCAGGGAGAAAAAAAAAGCAAATGGGGGTAAAACACCATGATGTTAGGTAAACCCAGGAATATCTGGTAAACGGGGAATAAAACACCCGGGATAAAGGTACATGGGGGATAAAACACCCAAGGATAGAAGGTAAGTGGGGAGTAAAGCACCCAAGATAGAAATGTAAATGGGGAGTAAAGCACCCAGGATAGAAATGTAAATGGGGAGTAAAGCACCCAAGATAGAAATGTAAATGGGGAGTAAAGCACCCAAGATAGAAATGTAAATGGGGAATAAAGCACCCAAGATGTGCACATGTATAGGAATTATGCTATGACATATGATCAAATGCAAATGCAGACGTCGACGACAAGACTCGACTCTTTCTGTGAGATGACAAAACTGGAGGACTGATTCCTCAACACGGAGATCACTGTCATTCTGTTAAACTGTATCAAGTTGATAGTCACTGTAGGAATGATGAATAACTGCTTAGGGATTATGCGAGTAAACTGCCCCAGGTCAAATGAACTGATAGTTGCTTCAGCTGTCTGATTCGTGGAATCGACTGTTTTGCTGTATCCTCGGAGGGCTTGCCCCAGTCTGGGTCTTGAACAATTCTCTGGATAAACCAAATCTGAGAAGATATTGCCTTGAACAAATCTTGAACTAATTCTTTGACAGGATGTAAAAGGAACTTGCCCCTGATAAGATCACTTGACCAAGTTTCTTATTGTTTGAAAATTCCTTAGAGGAAAGCCAGTTTGCAAACAAAAATATTCATACAAACATGGTAATGCAAAGTTCATGCGATTTTTGAAATCAAAATTATTTTTGAAAGATGGAAAATACATGAGTCGTTAGTCAGAACACAACGGTTCAAGACGCTCAAAGTTTAAAACAAAGGTGTACTGCCAAAATAAATGATTCACAAAGATCTTTAGGAGTCAGGTTACGCAACCTTGTTGTAGTATACTTTCAAAATAACCCTGTTTCAGTTAGATCTTTTGAGGGTTGTAACATGGCCTGGTTCACGGTTTATGAAACAAAAGATAAAGGCTCAAAATTTATTTGTACCCACCCAATCTACGTGATGATCTTCAGTCCTATGCTCAGTTAACTCATACTATGCATTCAGGTTCCCATAAGTTAGGGATTTCATTGATCGTCGCAGTGATGATTCAGAAGTCAAAGGGACCTATGAAAAGGCAGCCACTACTCCCCTATAACATTTGATTGTTTTGACATTGAGGATTTTCAAGATAAGGATTTAAAAATCTCTTTGTATTATCCCTAAATTTTGCCTGAACTGTTTATTTTAGAGTTTACAGTCAGCGGGATACCCCAGTTTTGCCTAAGTCTCCTTCATAGGTTTTGACTTAGCGGGCTTCTTTTGATTTTTTTATATTATTTTTTTGTGTGAAGGAAAGTGACTGTTTGATTTTAATGATTACGGTGAACCATCATCGACCTTTTGATTAGAAAACATCTTCGACACTTATTTGACGTGTGCGAAGGAAAATTTGTTAATGAAAGGTGTATCGTATGAACACACAACCAAGTTAACTGAGAACTACCCATCCCAAGGTTAAAATTATGGGTTTTTTGTAACGAAAGGAACTCCAACTTCTAGGCTCGAAGGGAGTAACGAGGGATTAACTTCCTTATTTCTCCAGTGTTTGGGAATTGAAACAATGCCTTACATCGTCAACAAGGTTTGATTGAAAGCATACTGACAACAATTATGGGTATAACGTTTTCATCATCCTCCCTCCAATCTTAGCATATCAAAATTTTGGACAAGAAGTAAACATTTGAAAAATAAAGCATAAAGATGCAAATAAATAGACGGAAATGAATTGAATCAAAAGTCGCAATGCTTATTTCATTAATGAAAGTACAAACATAATTAAAAGCAAACAACTTAAACAAAATAAGGAAAGTGCAAACAACGAGAAACAAAAGGCCTAGTGACAAAACTTCATTTCTGATGTACTGGCAAGGGATTTTTCTGAACATCCGGATGACTGTCTGTAAAATCAAGTATTCCAGTTCTAACCAATTCACATACTCTAGCCTTCAATGCAAAACAATGCTCCAAGTCATGGCCTGGGGCACCCTCATGGGAAGCACAATGGAGATCAGCCCTAAATCCAGCCGGAGGATTAAGAGGAGGTGGTAAAGCCTTTGTAGTAATCAGTCCTTGCCGGACTAAGTCAGGATATAGCTCTGTGTAAGTCATGAGAATAGGATCAAAGTGACTCCTGTTCCGTTTCTGGTCTGATATCTGTGTCGAGGAATCAGCTTGACGACTCAAAGGTACACTAGAAGACGATAGGACCAAGAAGGAGAAACTGGGGGATAAATGCAATGCAAAAATGTGATTCTAATGCCATGCAATGGTCTCAAGAATTTCAACGGTCGATTGCAAACATTCCCTTTTAGGAAAGCGAGAAAAGCTGTTAGACTTTAAAATGTAGGACTTTTTTGAATTTGCAAAGGACCGTTGAATTCCTTGAAACTAGAAATGATATGATGCTTTATGGATGCGAAGCACAAATACACATAGGCAAACAAAAGGTCCTAAGTTAGAGGAACAATGAATGGAGTCAAGGTCTACCCTTCCCAAAGTGGTGTGTACTATAGGTTAATTGTACCTGCAGAACAAGGGTTCTAAAAAGTGCCCAAAGTTATCAGCCCATCTTTCGGATATTATCAACTTCTCGACTGACTCAAGGGTCGATAATATTCTCAAGAGAACCTCGTTCGAGCGTAGTATCGCGTAGCAACCATTGTAGGACTACTCCCACATAGTTCCCGCACTACGTCCTATATAAGGCCAAGATGGTGTAAAGGTACTACGGTTCCCAGTATCACAGACTCCAATTGATAACGGTAAAAGTTTTCACGACTACACTCGATCAACCGAACCATTTTTGAAAGGGTCTCAACTGAGCGGTGATTCTCGATTTAGCTTAGTCGGGACTCACTCCCTATAAGCCTCGTCGAATATATCGCCATCCTATAATAGTGTCACTCAAGTCCGGGTGTAGGACTTATCTCACAACACAGTAATTCCCAAGTAAGGTACCCCAATTATATATATACAGGTGAGCAAAAATATATAATGAAACAAATATCAAAAATAAATAAAATAGGGATAACCCTCGAAAGTTAGGAGAGTCCCCAGTGAAGTCGCCATTTTCTGTTGCGGTGAAATTTGGATGTCAAGCTATTGATTAACTTGAATCTTAATTCATTTACAACCGGTCTTTGATTTATCCGAAGGAAAGGTTAAAGAAAGGAAAAACCTAAAAGGGAGAGATCTAAGGTTCGGGGGGTTGGTTAAGATTAGGGAAGGTTAGGCACCCTAAACTTCCGTAGTACTCTACGGGAACCTTTTGTTTATTTTTTTTATTTATTTCATTAATTATTTTGCTTTAGGGTATATACAAAGGATTGAAAATTAAAAAAGACCTAGGGGTTAATTCTAAGTTTACTCGGCAAGACATCGCATCTTGTGCCTACATATCCTTACGGGAATGGAATCAGAGTAACTGTAGTTCCCCTCCCCTCAAAAGGGAGGTTAGAGACTTCTTGAATGTGGTCAAGGTCTCAAGGGGAATAAACGCATCTTAAAGACACGCTTACATGGAGTCTTAAACTCCGATCTCTACGTTATGAATTGTTAAATGGTAATTAGGGTTAAATTAGGGATTCCACGGCAGGAAACCCTAAAATGAGTGCGGCGGCTCTTTGACCTAATGCTAGGGGTAACATGGTAATTTTGCCTGCGGCGGGACACCTAGGCTAAACAGGGTTTGATCCATTAAAGGGGTAAGACTATTGACTCGGCGGCCAAAAGGCTGGACCTAATCCTTCGGAAGGATAAAACTGTAAAAAAATGTGAAAATATGACAAATCATTATATGGAGGAATAATTAAGGTACAAAAATAAGAAAAGTAATAAAGGCAGAGGGTATAAAGAAACAAAGAAACATTTCTGAAAACATGAAGAATATGAAAATATGTAATGACACTTAGAATGAAGTGAGGGAGGAAAATAGTGTGGGGCTATGGCCACCACAAGCACATCTCAACCTCGAGCATGCACATGAAATGCCAAAAGAAAGAAAAGTAATAAAAGGGTACATAAAATGACACGACAAACATCAAACATCAGGAGTTCCTTACGAAAAGGTTTTAATTTTTTAATATTTTAATTATAAAAAAAGGGTTTTAATTTTTTAATAAAAAATATTTAAGTTAAAATTATAAAAAAAAATTAAGTTTAAATTATAAAAAAAAAGTTTTGGGGGAAAAGTCTTTTCAGTTTTTTTTAGAACAAAAAAGGCTTTTCATCCCAAAAAAAAGCTTTTCAGTTTTTTTGGGAAAAGACTTTTCAGTTTTTTGGGAAAAGGCTTTTCATTTTTTTTTGGGAAAAGACTTTTCAATTTTTTTTTTGAGAAAAGGCTTTTCAGTTTTTTTTGGGAAAAGGATTTTCAGTTTTTTTTTTGGAACAAAAAGGCTTTTCAGTTTTTTTAAAAAAGGTCTTACTAAAAAAAAGGTTTTAATAATAAATTAAAAAAAGGGTTTTGATTTTAAAAAAAGGTTTTGTTAAAAAAATATTTTGATATTAAAATCTAGGGACCTAAACACACATGGAGATTAACATGGCAAAATATGCACATAAACATGAAAAGGCAAAAGGTTTAGTAATTTAACGGACCTAAACACATTAACATGGCAAAATATGCACATAAACATGAAAAGGCAAAAGGTTTAATAATTTAACCTACGAAGCGGATGTTTGCTTCGGTAAATGTGAAAAAGGTTTGAATAAGGGAACACTGGAGAGCTCCAATCCTTCTAACGAGTTGTGGGAACGACCGCCTTTCTTCTCTGGGGATCTCCTTTGTTTCTCCCTTTCTCTTTCCTCTTTTCTGAAGAAAACCTTCTGACCCCCTTTCAACAAGGCAACACATGTATATATAGGGAACAAATTAGGGTTAACACCAAATTGTCAATAATGTCCCTAAAGCCCATTTTAAAGCCCAAACTAAATAATTAGTTAAGAAAAAATAAAATTTAAATAATTTAAAATAATTAAAATAAACTTAAAATAAAAACTAATAATCCTATTGATTCCTAAAATCAAAAATATTATAAAAAGAACAAAATTTTTTCTAATATTTTTTATTTTATGATTTTTTGGATATTTTTATGAATAATTTAGAAAAAAGTGAAAAAAAATAATATTTTAAAAAATGATTTAATTAAAATACGAAAATAATAATTAAATAATAATAAAAAACTATTTTTGTTATATTTTAATGAAAGATAGAAAAATTTAGAGTAAAAATAATAAAAAACAAAAAGTGACAAAGGTGAGATTCGAACTCTCAACCTCTCACACTCACAACTCCTTACACATGTCCTCTTGCCAATTATGCCATTTTTACTTTTTAAAAAAAAATACATGCCATATGATATTTACCTGCAAAAAGTCAAACGACTACACAAATTTGTTAGTAATTGATTAAATGCAATAAAAATGCAATGAAATGCGACGACAAATCTTAGGGCAAAATTTGGGGTATTACAGAAAATTATGAGAAAAAGGGATTTTTGGCCTTCGTGGCCTAAATCTAGTTTTGAGAACTCTGATGTTTGGTGTAGTGGTAAGCGTTCCTGACTGTTAGAGCATAGATATGAGAAATAGTGATCTTTGGCCTTCGTGGCCTAAACCGATTATAGGTAAATCTAATTGTGGTTCAATTGAGGGAAACGGAAACCTAGGCTTTCGTGGCCAAAAAGCTGATTGAACTTTGCTTAACCCTTAGGAATATTAGATAATGAGTAACTCTAATGCCTTAGGGTGTAATTGAAGGAAAAATTTTGATTTAGGGTGTGAATATGTTCCGGGATTGGCCTAATAAATCGTAGGTTTTGTGCCTTTATCGCCGTAGGATCTTAGGGAGGATTTAGGGATGTTTTGGGGGCATTAGGTAAGTGGATCGTAGAGCTTTTTGAGTGATTTTGAGTTCTGGTGCATAGCAGAATTTGCTGTCATCGCGCAGTTCGCCTAGCGAACCATGTTGTTCCCAGACTCGCCTAGCGAACATGCCAGCGAACGTAGCAGAGTTTCGCGTATGTTGATCCTGTGCAGCGATGCCTTGATGTTTGATTCTGTGATTTCTGTGAGGATTTAACATGAGTATGATAGTGAGGTTTATGTGATTAATAGGCAATAGTATGAGAATTACCGCAAGTATAATTATGAATTAATATGTGATAATATGATGAATTGATATGAGTATGACTGTGAACGCTATGTGATTTGTACATGATTATATGATGATTTTCTATGATGTATGATGATGATTATTATGATGAATTATGATGATGTGATGTATGATGATTATTATGATGAGATATGATGACATGATGTATGAAGAGGATTAGTATGATGAGTTATGATGACATGACATATGATGATGACGTATGATGATGAGATATGACGTTTGATGATGATGAATATGATGAATGATGATGCACCTATGAGGATGATTTGTGACGTGTGCATCATGCATTCATGTGCATCCGGACTTCGGTTCAGGACCTCGATTACTTTGGATTCAATCCCATTGTATGGATGTGAAGTGTTTTGATGTGCTCTGGTTCTCTAGTAGAATCGGTCCTATTGATGGGGATCTATGGAGGGTTGATGGCCTAGTGTCTATCGTGCTGTGATGATTGGTACCACATGCATTGAGTCTATGTTGCATTTGCATTTATGAGTCTTTTTGTATGAATTATGATGTTGTGGCTTTCGAGGCATGTTGAAGGATATGAATGTGTTGAATATGAAATGACGCCGTTTATATGTTGATTTTTATACATTGATTATTATGAATTGTTTTACTCACCCTGCCTGTTTGAATGTTACCTCCACGTGGGTAATGTGCAGATATCAGGTTTAGCCGTGGATGCCGTTGAGGACTTTTGAAGTTTTGAGTTGTTGGCCTTTGGTCAACTTAGAGGGTCTTGCTCTGATAGTGTAACATCGGGTTGGGGGTCTTTGAGTTGAGTTATGTTTATTGAGTTTATTTTGATTATCTTCCCGTATGAGAAAACCTTGATTATGCCTTTTGAGTTCTGCTGTTTTGTGTAGTTTGATGTATTTTGGGAAAAACCCGTTGTACACGGAGCATTGACTTATTTTGAGTAACATGAGAAATGTACGCCCTTTGAGGTGATTTTTATTGAGTTAAATATTTTACTCTGATGACTTTGAATAAATGTGCCTTTTAATTGTGGGGTAGAAAAGGGTGTTACATTGCACCCCAAAATTTGTCATCTTGTTCCTAACTGTTAGAAAACAAATTAGTTCTTAATAATATCTCTATGTTTTGATGATAACTATTATGAAATTTTGTAGTTAAGAATTATATACTCTAAAATTTGCTTAAGAATATTTGCTGCAGATATTAAAGTAAATATCACTCCAGAAGGAAATCAGATCTGAACATAAGAAATTTAGAAGGCTCTGAAGCGTCAGATGCACCCATTAGAAGATTCTGAACACTGCCATCAGAAGATCCTGAGCGTTGCCTCTAGAAGGATCTGAAGCAGATGCTCCAGAAGAATCTGAAGCAAGTCAGAAGCATCTGAACCTATGAAGAATTCTGTATGAAGAGTTTTCAAGCATAGTTACTTCAGAAGACTTTGATAGTACTAACGCTGCTAGTACTGAGGATCTGACCCAAAACTCTGCTCTGAACTTATACACGCTAAAAGTACACTTGCTGCAAAGACTCTGATTCAGCAAAACTCTGATCAACATCAGAAGGCTCTGATCAAATTAGACTCTGATGATTCTTGCTGAAAATTGTTGAAGAAGAATTCAAAGATTATGTCCGTTGGAATATCCAAACGACTCTTTCCTTATTTATGCTAGACACAAGAACACAGACAAAAAGGATTTCTCTGTGCTTTCTTCTTCTAGGAAAGGTCACTTGATGTGAAGACAAAAAAAGGCTCAGACCTTTTAGTACACACTTCTCAACGTGAAATACTCTTGGATCACTGTGCCTATAAAAGCAAGTCTCCACTCATCTTCTTCAATTGACGAAATACTTGAAAAGAATTCATTATCAAAGCTCTCATACAACTCATATATTCTTGCTAGAATTATTTCTTTGTTCTTAATCTTAAGTGAAAAATCACAGTTGTGATAAAGCTTTATTAGAAGCATCTTAACACTTGTATTTATTATTACATTTGATTGTAAGAAAACCTTAAGAAGATCCAGTTAGGATCAGTAGTTCTTGAGAAGACTTTGAACAGTTGTTCCTAGTGCTTACTATTGTAATCAGTTGTTTAAATAGTGGATTAAGTCCTTGTTTGAGAAAGGCAAATCACTCTAGAAAGGGTGGGCTGGAGTAGTTGAGTTCAACGAACCAGGATAAAAATACTTGAGTTTTTACTTCTAAGTTTTTATATTCATACTTATTCAACCCCCATTCTAAGTATTTTCTCACCTTCAGTTGGCATCAGAGCTCTGGTTCTGTGTGTGCTACCACTTCACAGTGACAGAAAAGATCCAGTGAGAAAAACTTTGATATATATTTGGTTGTTACTATGGCTGATACTTCAATATCTAACATTAACAACAAATATGAAGAAAGGGACAGAATCAGCACTAAACCCCCTATGTTTGATGGGGAGAAATTTGATTATTGGAAAGACAGGATTGAAAGTTTTTTCCTTGGTTATGATGCTGATTTATGGGGTTTGGTCATAGATGGATATGTTCATCACATTGATGGGAATGGCAAGAAAGTAGATAGAAAATCTATGACAGAAGCCCAAAAGAAGGAATTTAGAAATCACCACAAGGCTAGAACAATATTGTTAAATGCAATATCTCACACTGAGTATGAAAAGATCAAAAATAGAGAAACTGCATTTGACATGTTTGAGTCCTTAAAGATGACTCATGAGGGAAACTCTCAAGTCAAGGAAACAAAGGCTCTGGCTCTAATTCAAAAGTATGAAGCCTTCAAGATGGAAGAAGCTGAATCTGTTGAAGCCATGTTCTCCAGATTTCAAATACTTACAGCTGGACTAAAGGTTCTGGATAAAGGATACTCTACTGCTGATCATGTGAAAAAGATCATCAGAAGCTTACCTACCAGATGGAGACCTATGGTGACTACGCTGAAAATGGCTAAAGATCTGAACAAGATCTCCTTGGAGGAACTAATCAGTTCACTGAGGAGTCATGAAATTGAACTTGAGGAAGATGAACCTCAAAAGAAAGGTAAGTCAATTGCCTTAAAATCTAATAAATCTGCTAAAGCATTGCAGGTAATAGAGGAAAGCTCTGAAGAATCTTCATCTGAAGATGAAGATGAATTATCCATGCTGTCCAGAAGAATAAACAAACTCTAGAAGCATAAAGGAAAGAAGTTCAGAAACTTCAGGAAGCTTGACCAAAGAAAAGAATCTTCTGGACACAGAAGATCTGACAAAAAGGAGGTTGTCTGCTACGAATGTAAAGAACCTGGGCATTACAAAAATGAATGTCCAAAGTTGTTGAAAGAAAAGCCTAAAAGAAAATCTGATAAGAAGAAGAAGGTTCTAATGGCAACCTGGGATGATTCAGATACATCTGAATCTAAATCTGAGTCAGAAGAGGAATGTGCCAACGTAGCATTGTTGGCAGACATAGAAGATCAGAAGGAAGGAATTTCAGGATCTGAATCTGACTCTGACGCTGAAGAGGTAATGGCTAAACTCACTAAAGATGAACTTATCAAAGTGTTATCAGAAGTTCTGAAGAGCTATAGCAATATTAAGCTCAAATACAAGAAGCGTCAAAGCAATCTTGTATCTGAGAATAATATTCTCAAAAGGGAGGTTAGAGACTTCTTGAATGTGGTCAAGGTCTCAAGGGGAATAAACGCATCTTAAAGACACGCTTACATGGAGTCTTAAACTCCGATCTCTACGTTATGAATTGTTAAATGGTAATTAGGGTTAAATTAGGGATTCCACGGCAGGAAACCCTAAAATGAGTGCGGCGGCTCTTTGACCTAATGCTAGGGGTAACATGGTAATTTTGCCTGCGGCGGGACACCTAGGCTAAACAGGGTTTGATCCATTAAAGGGGTAAGACTATTGACTCGGCGGCCAAAAGGCTGGACCTAATCCTTCGGAAGGATAAAACTGTAAAAAAATGTGAAAATATGACAAATCATTATATGGAGGAATAATTAAGGTACAAAAATAAGAAAAGTAATAAAGGCAGAGGGTATAAAGAAACAAAGAAACATTTCTGAAAACATGAAGAATATGAAAATATGTAATGACACTTAGAATGAAGTGAGGGAGGAAAATAGTGTGGGGCTATGGCCACCACAAGCACATCTCAACCTCGAGCATGCACATGAAATGCCAAAAGAAAGAAAAGTAATAAAAGGGTACATAAAATGACACGACAAACATCAAACATCAGGAGTTCCTTACGAAAAGGTTTTAATTTTTTAATATTTTAATTATAAAAAAAGGGTTTTAATTTTTTAATAAAAAATATTTAAGTTAAAATTATAAAAAAAAATTAAGTTTAAATTATAAAAAAAAAGTTTTGGGGGAAAAGTCTTTTCAGTTTTTTTTAGAACAAAAAAGGCTTTTCATCCCAAAAAAAAGCTTTTCAGTTTTTTTGGGAAAAGACTTTTCAGTTTTTTGGGAAAAGGCTTTTCATTTTTTTTTGGGAAAAGACTTTTCAATTTTTTTTTTGAGAAAAGGCTTTTCAGTTTTTTTTGGGAAAAGGATTTTCAGTTTTTTTTTTGGAACAAAAAGGCTTTTCAGTTTTTTTAAAAAAGGTCTTACTAAAAAAAAGGTTTTAATAATAAATTAAAAAAAGGGTTTTGATTTTAAAAAAAGGTTTTGTTAAAAAAATATTTTGATATTAAAATCTAGGGACCTAAACACACATGGAGATTAACATGGCAAAATATGCACATAAACATGAAAAGGCAAAAGGTTTAGTAATTTAACGGACCTAAACACATTAACATGGCAAAATATGCACATAAACATGAAAAGGCAAAAGGTTTAATAATTTAACCTACGAAGCGGATGTTTGCTTCGGTAAATGTGAAAAAGGTTTGAATAAGGGAACACTGGAGAGCTCCAATCCTTCTAACGAGTTGTGGGAACGACCGCCTTTCTTCTCTGGGGATCTCCTTTGTTTCTCCCTTTCTCTTTCCTCTTTTCTGAAGAAAACCTTCTGACCCCCTTTCAACAAGGCAACACATGTATATATAGGGAACAAATTAGGGTTAACACCAAATTGTCAATAATGTCCCTAAAGCCCATTTTAAAGCCCAAACTAAATAATTAGTTAAGAAAAAATAAAATTTAAATAATTTAAAATAATTAAAATAAACTTAAAATAAAAACTAATAATCCTATTGATTCCTAAAATCAAAAATATTATAAAAAGAACAAAATTTTTTCTAATATTTTTTATTTTATGATTTTTTGGATATTTTTATGAATAATTTAGAAAAAAGTGAAAAAAAATAATATTTTAAAAAATGATTTAATTAAAATACGAAAATAATAATTAAATAATAATAAAAAACTATTTTTGTTATATTTTAATGAAAGATAGAAAAATTTAGAGTAAAAATAATAAAAAACAAAAAGTGACAAAGGTGAGATTCGAACTCTCAACCTCTCACACTCACAACTCCTTACACATGTCCTCTTGCCAATTATGCCATTTTTACTTTTTAAAAAAAAATACATGCCATATGATATTTACCTGCAAAAAGTCAAACGACTACACAAATTTGTTAGTAATTGATTAAATGCAATAAAAATGCAATGAAATGCGACGACAAATCTTAGGGCAAAATTTGGGGTATTACAGAAAATTATGAGAAAAAGGGATTTTTGGCCTTCGTGGCCTAAATCTAGTTTTGAGAACTCTGATGTTTGGTGTAGTGGTAAGCGTTCCTGACTGTTAGAGCATAGATATGAGAAATAGTGATCTTTGGCCTTCGTGGCCTAAACCGATTATAGGTAAATCTAATTGTGGTTCAATTGAGGGAAACGGAAACCTAGGCTTTCGTGGCCAAAAAGCTGATTGAACTTTGCTTAACCCTTAGGAATATTAGATAATGAGTAACTCTAATGCCTTAGGGTGTAATTGAAGGAAAAATTTTGATTTAGGGTGTGAATATGTTCCGGGATTGGCCTAATAAATCGTAGGTTTTGTGCCTTTATCGCCGTAGGATCTTAGGGAGGATTTAGGGATGTTTTGGGGGCATTAGGTAAGTGGATCGTAGAGCTTTTTGAGTGATTTTGAGTTCTGGTGCATAGCAGAATTTGCTGTCATCGCGCAGTTCGCCTAGCGAACCATGTTGTTCCCAGACTCGCCTAGCGAACATGCCAGCGAACGTAGCAGAGTTTCGCGTATGTTGATCCTGTGCAGCGATGCCTTGATGTTTGATTCTGTGATTTCTGTGAGGATTTAACATGAGTATGATAGTGAGGTTTATGTGATTAATAGGCAATAGTATGAGAATTACCGCAAGTATAATTATGAATTAATATGTGATAATATGATGAATTGATATGAGTATGACTGTGAACGCTATGTGATTTGTACATGATTATATGATGATTTTCTATGATGTATGATGATGATTATTATGATGAATTATGATGATGTGATGTATGATGATTATTATGATGAGATATGATGACATGATGTATGAAGAGGATTAGTATGATGAGTTATGATGACATGACATATGATGATGACGTATGATGATGAGATATGACGTTTGATGATGATGAATATGATGAATGATGATGCACCTATGAGGATGATTTGTGACGTGTGCATCATGCATTCATGTGCATCCGGACTTCGGTTCAGGACCTCGATTACTTTGGATTCAATCCCATTGTATGGATGTGAAGTGTTTTGATGTGCTCTGGTTCTCTAGTAGAATCGGTCCTATTGATGGGGATCTATGGAGGGTTGATGGCCTAGTGTCTATCGTGCTGTGATGATTGGTACCACATGCATTGAGTCTATGTTGCATTTGCATTTATGAGTCTTTTTGTATGAATTATGATGTTGTGGCTTTCGAGGCATGTTGAAGGATATGAATGTGTTGAATATGAAATGACGCCGTTTATATGTTGATTTTTATACATTGATTATTATGAATTGTTTTACTCACCCTGCCTGTTTGAATGTTACCTCCACGTGGGTAATGTGCAGATATCAGGTTTAGCCGTGGATGCCGTTGAGGACTTTTGAAGTTTTGAGTTGTTGGCCTTTGGTCAACTTAGAGGGTCTTGCTCTGATAGTGTAACATCGGGTTGGGGGTCTTTGAGTTGAGTTATGTTTATTGAGTTTATTTTGATTATCTTCCCGTATGAGAAAACCTTGATTATGCCTTTTGAGTTCTGCTGTTTTGTGTAGTTTGATGTATTTTGGGAAAAACCCGTTGTACACGGAGCATTGACTTATTTTGAGTAACATGAGAAATGTACGCCCTTTGAGGTGATTTTTATTGAGTTAAATATTTTACTCTGATGACTTTGAATAAATGTGCCTTTTAATTGTGGGGTAGAAAAGGGTGTTACATTGCACCCCAAAATTTGTCATCTTGTTCCTAACTGTTAGAAAACAAATTAGTTCTTAATAATATCTCTATGTTTTGATGATAACTATTATGAAATTTTGTAGTTAAGAATTATATACTCTAAAATTTGCTTAAGAATATTTGCTGCAGATATTAAAGTAAATATCACTCCAGAAGGAAATCAGATCTGAACATAAGAAATTTAGAAGGCTCTGAAGCGTCAGATGCACCCATTAGAAGATTCTGAACACTGCCATCAGAAGATCCTGAGCGTTGCCTCTAGAAGGATCTGAAGCAGATGCTCCAGAAGAATCTGAAGCAAGTCAGAAGCATCTGAACCTATGAAGAATTCTGTATGAAGAGTTTTCAAGCATAGTTACTTCAGAAGACTTTGATAGTACTAACGCTGCTAGTACTGAGGATCTGACCCAAAACTCTGCTCTGAACTTATACACGCTAAAAGTACACTTGCTGCAAAGACTCTGATTCAGCAAAACTCTGATCAACATCAGAAGGCTCTGATCAAATTAGACTCTGATGATTCTTGCTGAAAATTGTTGAAGAAGAATTCAAAGATTATGTCCGTTGGAATATCCAAACGACTCTTTCCTTATTTATGCTAGACACAAGAACACAGACAAAAAGGATTTCTCTGTGCTTTCTTCTTCTAGGAAAGGTCACTTGATGTGAAGACAAAAAAAGGCTCAGACCTTTTAGTACACACTTCTCAACGTGAAATACTCTTGGATCACTGTGCCTATAAAAGCAAGTCTCCACTCATCTTCTTCAATTGACGAAATACTTGAAAAGAATTCATTATCAAAGCTCTCATACAACTCATATATTCTTGCTAGAATTATTTCTTTGTTCTTAATCTTAAGTGAAAAATCACAGTTGTGATAAAGCTTTATTAGAAGCATCTTAACACTTGTATTTATTATTACATTTGATTGTAAGAAAACCTTAAGAAGATCCAGTTAGGATCAGTAGTTCTTGAGAAGACTTTGAACAGTTGTTCCTAGTGCTTACTATTGTAATCAGTTGTTTAAATAGTGGATTAAGTCCTTGTTTGAGAAAGGCAAATCACTCTAGAAAGGGTGGGCTGGAGTAGTTGAGTTCAACGAACCAGGATAAAAATACTTGAGTTTTTACTTCTAAGTTTTTATATTCATACTTATTCAACCCCCATTCTAAGTATTTTCTCACCTTCAGTTGGCATCAGAGCTCTGGTTCTGTGTGTGCTACCACTTCACAGTGACAGAAAAGATCCAGTGAGAAAAACTTTGATATATATTTGGTTGTTACTATGGCTGATACTTCAATATCTAACATTAACAACAAATATGAAGAAAGGGACAGAATCAGCACTAAACCCCCTATGTTTGATGGGGAGAAATTTGATTATTGGAAAGACAGGATTGAAAGTTTTTTCCTTGGTTATGATGCTGATTTATGGGGTTTGGTCATAGATGGATATGTTCATCACATTGATGGGAATGGCAAGAAAGTAGATAGAAAATCTATGACAGAAGCCCAAAAGAAGGAATTTAGAAATCACCACAAGGCTAGAACAATATTGTTAAATGCAATATCTCACACTGAGTATGAAAAGATCAAAAATAGAGAAACTGCATTTGACATGTTTGAGTCCTTAAAGATGACTCATGAGGGAAACTCTCAAGTCAAGGAAACAAAGGCTCTGGCTCTAATTCAAAAGTATGAAGCCTTCAAGATGGAAGAAGCTGAATCTGTTGAAGCCATGTTCTCCAGATTTCAAATACTTACAGCTGGACTAAAGGTTCTGGATAAAGGATACTCTACTGCTGATCATGTGAAAAAGATCATCAGAAGCTTACCTACCAGATGGAGACCTATGGTGACTACGCTGAAAATGGCTAAAGATCTGAACAAGATCTCCTTGGAGGAACTAATCAGTTCACTGAGGAGTCATGAAATTGAACTTGAGGAAGATGAACCTCAAAAGAAAGGTAAGTCAATTGCCTTAAAATCTAATAAATCTGCTAAAGCATTGCAGGTAATAGAGGAAAGCTCTGAAGAATCTTCATCTGAAGATGAAGATGAATTATCCATGCTGTCCAGAAGAATAAACAAACTCTAGAAGCATAAAGGAAAGAAGTTCAGAAACTTCAGGAAGCTTGACCAAAGAAAAGAATCTTCTGGACACAGAAGATCTGACAAAAAGGAGGTTGTCTGCTACGAATGTAAAGAACCTGGGCATTACAAAAATGAATGTCCAAAGTTGTTGAAAGAAAAGCCTAAAAGAAAATCTGATAAGAAGAAGAAGGTTCTAATGGCAACCTGGGATGATTCAGATACATCTGAATCTAAATCTGAGTCAGAAGAGGAATGTGCCAACGTAGCATTGTTGGCAGACATAGAAGATCAGAAGGAAGGAATTTCAGGATCTGAATCTGACTCTGACGCTGAAGAGGTAATGGCTAAACTCACTAAAGATGAACTTATCAAAGTGTTATCAGAAGTTCTGAAGAGCTATAGCAATATTAAGCTCAAATACAAGAAGCGTCAAAGCAATCTTGTATCTGAGAATAATATTCTCAAATCAGAAGTAGCTGAGCTAAATAAAAAGAACTTAAAATTGAAAAATGATTCTGAATTAGCTCAACAAGACTCTGATTCTGAAACTGAGTCTGAATGCAAAAGTATTTTGGAAAAATATGACTACAACTTTCAGAAGTTTCTTGCTAAAAGCATATACAGAAGCAAAATGGGTTCTATGATCTATGGAGTTAGCAGAAATAACAGAAAAGGAATTGGATATAAATCTTCCTCTGGAAAGGATTTAAATCCAAAACCTGTTGATAAAATTATCATCAAGAAGACTCCTTTATATTCCCACTTTAAATTTGATCACTTGAATGATATTGAACACACTCGTTCTGCAAAGAACACTCATGTGTTTAAATCTAAGGCTAGTCAGAATAAACCTTATGTTGAAAAACAGAAGTTTAGACAAACCTTCAGAACAACTAACCCAAAAGGACCCAAGAAGATCTGGATACCTAAAAGTAAAATAATTCCTGTTGCATATGTTCTTAGCAGCAAGGTCAGGACGCCAATCATGGTACCTGGACTCTGGATGCTCGCGACACATGACAGAAGAAAGGTCTATGTTCCAAAGTCTGGAGCTTAGATCTGGAGGTGATGTGAAATTTGGAGGGAATCAGAAGGGCAAGATCATTGGTTCTGGAACTATTGGAAATGATAGAGAAGTAGTCTTCACAGACTCTGAAGGCTCAGAGGCAGACAAAGCTCAAGTGAAGGAACCAGAAGCAACGCCAGATGCAATTCCTTTGACTTCTCAGATGAACAACTTAAACATTTCTGAAGAATCAACTGTTAGAGGATCATCTTCCAAAATCAAAGCTTCTCATCCAGAGAATGTTATCATTGGAAAGAAGGATGACCCTATCAGAACAAGATCCTTCCTCAGATCATCTGAAGCATCATTATTTGGATTGGTGTCAGTAATTGAACCAACTTCTGTAGATGAAGCTCTGCAAGACAATGATTGGATTATTGCCATGCAAGAAGAGCTAAATCAGTTCACCAGAAATGATGTGTGGGATTTAGTTCCAAGACCAAAAGGATTCAACATAATTGGAACTAAGTGGGTCTTCAGAAATAAGCTTAATGAGGAAGGAGAAGTTGAAAGAAATAAGGCAAGGCTTGTTGCTCAAGGGTACAATCAACAAGAAGGTATTGATTACACTGAAACTTATGCTCCAGTGGCAAGGTTAGAATCTATACGCCTTCTTATTTCATTTGCTGCACAATATAACATCACTCTATATCAGATGGATGTTAAAAGTGTCTTTCTAAATGGTATTATAGAAGAAGAAGTTTATGTTCACCAGCCTCCTGGTTTTGAGAGTGAAAAATTCCCAGAACATGTTTTCAAACTAAAGAAATCTCTGTATGGTTTAAAACAAGCTCCCAGAGCTTAGTATGAGAGATTAAGCAATTTTCTTCTGGAGAAAAATTTCATCAGAGGCAAAGTGGACACAACACTCTTTTGTAAAACATTTAAGAAAGATCTTCTAATTTGTCAAATATATGTGGATGATATCATATTTGGATCTACCAATACTATTCTGGGAAAGGAGTTTGCTCAATGTATGTAGGAAGAATTTGAAATGAGCATGATGGGAGAATTGAGATTCTTTCTGGAAATTCAAGTCAACCAAACTCCAGAGTGCACTTACATTCATCAGACCAAATATGTTAAAGAACTTCTGAAGAAATTTAACATGACTGATAGTAAGATGGCAAAGACTCCCATGCATCCAACTAGTTCACTAGGCAAGGAAGAGGTAAGTAAGAAAGTAGATCAGAAACTCTATAGAGGTATGATAGGATCTCTTCTCTACTTAACTGCTTATAGACCTGACATTTTGTTCAGTGTATTCTTGTGTGCAAGATTCCAATCAGATCCTAGAGAATCACACTTAACAACTGTTAAGAGGATTCTAAGGTATCTGAAAGGTACTTCTAATGTGGATTTGTGTTACAGAAAATCTGATGATTTCAAATTAGTTGGATTCTGTGATGCTGATTACGCTGGAGACAGAGTGGAAAGAAAAAGTACTTCTGGAAGTTGTCAATTTCTAGGAAGAAATCTAATCTCTTGGTACAGCAAGAAGCAACCCACTATTGCACTATCAACTACAGAGGCAGAATATATTGCTGCTGCTGGATGTAGCACGCAGATGCTCTGGATGAAAAGTCAGCTAGAAGACTATCAGATATTTGAAAGTAACATTTCTATATTCTGTGATAATACTTCTGCTATATGTTTGTCTAAAAACCCCATTTTACACTCTAAGGCAAAACATATAGAAATTAAACACCATTTCATCAGAGACTATGTTCAGAAGGGAATTATAAACTTAGCTTTTGTTGATACAGATCATCAATGGGCAGATATTTTCACAAAACCCCTTGTTGAAGATAGATTCAAATTTATTCTGAAAAATATTGGTATGGATTTGTGTCCAGAATAATATTTGTCAGAAGCAAATTTTACAGATGATAAATGTTTATCACTCTGAAGTATTTCATCTGTTGCTTATTAGATTTATGTTTATTTGTGTGTATCTGAACTAACCAATCTCAGAGGATCTGAACGTTGGTTAACGTTTCATTTCTTAAGATAATTCAGAAGCACATGCAAGCAAACACGTGTCACTCTAAATCTGCAAAGATGGCGTGTACACTACTGAAGAGACGTTTGAGGTATGGTTTGAATAGTGAAAATCTTGAATTTCCCCCCAATTTGTCAGAATCAATTAATGCTTGAAATGATTTTTATTCTCTTTCATTAATTGACATTAATTGCTATGTGTGAACATGCTTTGATTGTCTGTTTGTATGCCTAATTATTTTCTATAAATACCACATCTCTCACCACTTTCACACTTTTCACAACTCAAGCAAGTGTATGCATTTCTGTCTTCTTTTCTCTCTTCACAAAAACCCTAAACCTTTAACAAAATCATCTTCAATGGCAACCTCATCTTCTACAACAGCTCAGTTTCAATCAACCATGGCTGCAGTTACTTCTGCAAATATGGGTGTGGCTCCATACACGACACCTAAAAGGACTTTGTTAACTCCTGTTGATAAACTTGAAGTTCTATGTGAATCAATGGTGGAATTTGATTCATTAGCTGAAAATGGATTTGAATTTCGTTCAATAGTTGATGCTCAAGGTTGGGTAAAATACTTTGACAGATTATTTGGACCAGTTTACCCTCATCTGGTAAAAGAATTCTGGATACATGCTTCTGTTTACCCCAAATTCATCTTGTCTTCTGTTCTGGGTAAGGAGATTATAATTATAGAAGATCTAATCAGGAAACTCATAGGGTATGAGGAGACTGATGGAGTATCTCATCTTCCAGTTGGGCGTGTAGACATGGAAAAAGTCCATGAGAAAGTCATGACTTCTGGACAGGCCTCTAACAAGTTTAAAGATCTGAAGCCTGACTACAAAATCTGGGCAAAGATTTTTATGGGATGCATTCATCATAGAAAATCTACAAATTCTCCAGACTATGTGAACAATGAACAACTCTACTTCATGTACTGTTTAAGTCAGAGCACCAAGGTAGATCTTCCTTACATTCTGTTCATGCACTTATGGAATCATATTAATGCTTCAAGAGAATCTGTAAAAGATAAGGGTCAGAAGATCAGAACATGGATTCCCTTTGGAAGGTTAATTTCAGATATTCTGACAGAAAATGGATTGGTGACTGCTCTGTATGCAGCTGGAGTCAAGGAGGAACTTGAATCTATTGTTGGGAAACCTCTGAATACCAAGAGTCTTCAGAGACTAAAAATTGTAGAGGAACTCACATCTGCACCCAAGAAGCTGAATATCTCTGAACTCAGTCAGAAGAGAATTCCAGTTGAAAACTACCCACTGTTCTGTGCTGAAGAACCAAGGGAAATTATTGTGAGATATATTGATTCTTGCAAGGCAGATGGAACGCCCATTCCTGCAGATATTATAAAAAGAGCAAGGGAACCAATGCTTGATGGAGGAAATGAGAACACAAGGAAAAGAGGTCAATCAGAAGCAGATGAAGTTGCTGTTCAGAAGAAGCCCAAAGTTACTGACAAGCCTCAGAAGCTGATCAAGAGAAAAGCATCTGGAGACGCTCCCTTTGTTCCCACAAAGCGTATCAAGATTAAAGGTACCAAATCTTCTGTATCTTCTTTCAATAATATTGTTTTAAATGAATCAACATTCAAGTCTATTCCAAAACCACCTCCTACTCAGAAACAATCTGTTCCTGCTCCATCTCATAATTCTGAACCATTAAAAATTCCTTCCCCACAAAAATCATCTGATCCTGTTTCCACCACTCCTGTAAAACCTTCTACTAATCAATCATCTGCACCAACACCAACAACAACAACACCAGCAAATCAAACTTCACCACCTATAACAAAACCAACAGAACAATCTGAACAACAACAACAACCAGAAAAACAACCACAACCAGGAAAACCACAATCAAACACATCTGAATCTATTGCATCTGCACAAGTTATTTCTGAACCTATAAAATCTAATCAAGTGGCATCTGATCCACCTACATCTGATCCACCAACATCTGAACCACCTACATCTGAACCACCTACATCTGAACCTCCATCAAAACTTTCTGAGAATCCATCAGAATCAACCAACCCATCTGAAACAAATATCCCTGAGACAGAGGTTCTAAACATTACACCTCTCAAAACTGTATTTGAAGTGTCCTCAACGTCTTATACTCCAACCACATCCTCAAATTCATCAGAATTTGATATACACCCAGGTTTTCTGATATCTCCCTCTCTCAGAAATCCTGAAGTTAACCAACCAGAACCACCTGTTTCTTCTAAAATTCTCATTCCCAATCCTATCCCAACACCCAAGCCAAGGACATCTGAGTGTGTACCCTCTGCTTTGTGTAAATTGTTTTCATCTGAAAAACTTCCCTCTAGTTTCAAATTCAAAAATTTCTACACCAAAATTGAACCATCTGACACTATCACTCCTCTTAAACCCAAACTTACCATCATTCTACCATCTGTTCTTCAAACGTATATTAAAGAACTGCCAGAAGTGATTTCATCAGAACCTATTTTATCTGATAAATCTGCATTCACTCCTTACTCTGATACCCCATTTGATGTTGTTTCCTATGCATCAAATGCAAAACCATATCTGTTGAATGCTTTAACCATATCAAAACCTGACAATTCATCTGATCTTCCATTCATACCCTTCTACCCTCATCCTCTGATCACCATTCCAAAATTCACCATTCCACCTTCACCCCAACCCAAACCAATCACATTGGAAACTTTTCTAAACCCAAAACCTAGGCTGAATGTTGATCATTTATTTACAAGTTTTTTGAAAGAAATGGAGTTGCATTTAGGCTCTGTACAGAGGAAGTGCTTATCAACAATGGATGCCAATAAATCTGATGCTATTTAGAATAGCTTCATCAACAGATTCAATACTGTAGCATCAAATCTGAAGAATGTATGTTCTGATGATGCGAAGCTCAGATTTGCTGAAACTGTTAGAAGTTTGTTCTGGACTGTTAAAAGATCTGCACCATTGCTTCTTAAAGATGCTCCTTCATCATCAGAAGAGAATACTGAATCTGCATCTGAAGACAACCCTCTGGCTATGACTCTTGTAGAACATCCATCTGGATCTGCTGCTCCTGACTCCAAATCCCCTATGGAAATTGACTCTGTTCATGCTTCAGAATCTGTCCCACCTTCTTCATCTGAGATCAAGAAAGAGTATCCAGATCTTGAAGATAAGATTGCAGTTCTGGAAGCTGGTCAATCATAGATTAAGTCATGGATGGCTAAGCAAGATAAGAAGTCTGAAGACATGGCTCAGTGGATGTCCAAACAAGATCAAAAGAATGAAACCATGGCTAAGTGGATGTCAAAACAAGAACAGTCCTCTTCTGAGATCACTGATCTGTTGAAGATGATTTTGTCAAAACAATCTTAGTTTATTTTTTTTCCTGATGTTTGCATCTGTTGATTGCACATGTACTTGACTATTTTCTAATGTTTGTATTTTTTGCTCTGAATGAATGAATGTCTCAATGTTTTCTCTACTTGATTTATCTTGTTTGTTTTTCCTTTTATTTGTCTTTTTAAAAGTTCTTACTTTTTGCTTATGACAAAAAAGGGGGAGAAAATAGATCTGAACTGTTTAATTAAACTCTACCAGAATGAAACTTCAGACATATCAATTTTATCTAACATAAAATCTGAGTGTTTCAGAACATTTGATAAATCTGATATACTCTTTAAAAGAAACTCTGAGACTCCCAGATCATACTTAACTTATCAGACTCTGACTCTGAAACATGTAAGATCAAATGTTTAGAACAGTCAAGCGCTAATTCTGAAAAGAATACTCAAGACAAAAAGGGAAGTTTCTATTCCTTATTAATATTTAATTCAGGGGGAGATTCATCATCTCAGGGGGAGTTATAATTATTCTCTTTACAATTAAACAAAATTTCTGATGTTTTTTTCATCATAAAAAAGGGGGAGATTGTTAGAACACATATTGGTTCTTAATAATATCTCTATGTTTTGATGATAACTATTATGAAATTTTGTAGTTAAGAATTATATACTCTAAAATTTGCTTAAGAATGTTTGCTGCAGATATTAAAGTAAATATCACTCCAGAAACAAATCAGATCTGAACATAAGAAATTTGCAAGGCTCTGAAGCGTCAGATGCACCCATTAGAAGATTCTGAACACTGCCATCAGAAGATCCTGAGCGTTGCCTCCAGAAGAATCTGAAGCAGATGCTCCAGAAGAATCTGAAGCAAGTCAGAAGCATCTGAACCAATGAAGAATTCTGTATGAAGAGTTTTCAAGCATAGTTACTTCAGAAGACTCTGATAGTACTAACGTTGCTAGTACTAAGGATCTGACACAAAGCTCTGCTCTGAACTTATACACGCTAAAAGCACACTTGTTGCAAAGACTCTGATTCAGCAAAACTCTGATCAACATCAGAAGGCTCTGATCAAATTAGACTCTGATGATTCTTGCTGAAAATTATTGAAGAAGAATTCAAAGATTATGTCCGTTGGAATATCCAAACGACTCTTTCCTTATTTATGCTAGACACAAGAACACAGACAAAAAGGATTTCTCTGTGCTTTCTTCTTCTAGGAAAGGTCACTTGATGTGAAGACAGAAAAAGGCTCAGACCTTTTAGTACACACTTCTCAACGTGAAATACTCTTGGATCACTGTGCCTATAAAAGCAAGTCTCCACTCATCTTCTTCAGTTGACGAAATACTTGAAAAGAATTCATTATCAAAGCTCTCATACAACTCATATATTCTTGCTAGAATTATTTCTTTGTTCTTAATCTTAAGTGAAAAATCACAGTTGTGATAAAGTTTTATTAGAAGCATCTTAACACTTGTATTTATTATTACATTTGATTGTAAGAAAACCTTAAGAAAATCCAGTTAGGATCAGTAGTTCTTGAGAAGATTTTGAACAGTTGTTCCTAGTGCTTACTATTGTAATCAGTTGATTAAATATTGGATTAAGTCCTTGTTTGAGAAAGGCAAATTACTCTAGAAAGGGTGGACTGGAGTAGTAGTTCAATGAACCAAGATAAAAATACTTGAGTTTTTACTTCTAAGTTTTTATATTCATACTTATTCAACCCCCCTTCTAAGTATTTTCTCACCTTCACTAACCCTAGCTGGATTTTTGCTTCTCATTCATATGCATTATCCACTAGGCCATAATAATCACAATCATGAGTTTCATTGGGCTCTTAAAGCATGAGATCAAAGTATTTCGTGCAAGTTAGGATTTCTCTATTGCTATGAGGCTCTCGGTATCATTCAAGGATAATTAAATTTGTTCCTCCATCATTTTTGGTTGAAAACTAGGTTCTTGTGATTTTGATTAGTGTGAATTTACTTCTCCCCAAGTTGCAAGGTTTTCCCCCTACCAAGTTTCATCAAGAGCATGAACAGAGTTTCAGTACCTGGTGTTTGAATTTGACAAGATATTTTAACTGGAATTGCTATTGGGCTAGGCCTCGATTCTTCTCAACCTTTCAAGTCATTTTCATTAAGATACTTCAAGGAATTTATGGCTGCAGTGAAGGCTCTGAATCACTATGCTCTGGGATGTTGGAATTAGGGTTTCATTAAATTTGATTCAATCCATGTCATGAAGTGCAACTTAGTGCAAGTTTTGATGAAGATCTTAAAAGTGAAATATTCATTTACTTGGTTCATCATTGTTTCAAGCTACATAGTTCAAGTTTTCATTCAAGGCTAAAAGCTATGTTCATTTGTACAACATTGATTTGTGTGTTCATTTCACTTGGTGCAAGCTATGATTCAAATGATGCATGTGA
Organism: Lathyrus sativus; assembly: GCA_963859935.3. NCBI lineage: Eukaryota > Viridiplantae > Streptophyta > Magnoliopsida > Fabales > Fabaceae > Lathyrus > Lathyrus sativus. The sequence goes on along the minus strand of CAWUDS030005673.1, from coordinate 14,217 downwards.
AGACAAGTTTTGTTCATGACCATGTTCTTTGGATATTACTCATCACTTGATGGCACACTCTTTTGGGATGTGATACAAGTACATTGGGAGTTTTCTTTGTGATTCAAGCTTCGCGTGGCCATTGCATTAATTGGATTCAAGCTAGATTTTCAAGCTACCGTGGTAAGAAGTTTAAACCTTGATTGAAAATTTTCTTATACCATAAGTGAATAGTTTCAAGTTCCCACATCCATGTTTTAACTTTAGTGCTAATTCAATTTCAAGATTCAATTTCCCATTTTTGTTCCAAATTTCAATTCAATTCAAAATTCCACCCAAGAGACTTCACGTCCTAATCCTATTTCAACTACCATACCATTCAATTTTCCAATTCCAAATTCCCAGTTGTTTTCATAGGAAAGGTGCAAAATCATGTTACACGGTGAAAATTGCACTAAGTCATATTTGGCCTATTTTCTTTCTCATCACATTTCAAGTATCTCATTCTAGGCAAAAAGCATTACTAAGACTTGGTATATAATTGGCATAAAATTTGGATTGTTAACTTTGATTTACAAAATGATTTGAAATTTAATTTGATTGCAAGACAAATTCAAGGAATATTGTAAAGGTACAATGCTAAGATTACAATTTAACAAGAGTTTTTCAAGTGCACAAATTGATTCTACAAATAGTCATCAAGCCTAGGCCTAAAAGTGTACAACAAGGTCCAATGTTTTGCTTCCTCAAGCTTCATGCCATGGCTGCCCTTTGAAAGCCTCCAAGATTCCTTCATGCTTCATGAAAGTCCAATTTAACCTACATCATGACAAAATAAACAATCAAGACATTATCATAATGCATCATGTGCCCAAAACTAGCTCTAAGCAAGTCCAAATTCAATTATGTCATGCCAAGTTTTTCATGATCTTATCACTTCCCATTCACATAACATCATTTCTATCCAATTTCATGTTTCTTTCCATTTACATCTACATTCATAATTCAACATTCAATTCATTCAACATCATCATCAAAACCATATTCATAACCATTAAGCCAAAATTCATATCATCATCAAAAATCAAACCATAACCATAAATCCAACTCATTCATAAACCACATTCAATATTCAATTCAAACTATGCCATACCATTCCAAAATTCAACATCATACCAAAACCATAAACCATTCACTCATGTTCAAATTTAAGCACACACAAAATTCAAAGACATATCAAGAATCACAACAAGTTTCAATTAAATCAAGATTTCATGTCAAAATTCAAGCAAGCATTCCATGTCACAGTTCAGATTTCACATACAAGACAATTCATGACAATCCTAATTTTCAAATGAAGGCAAAATACACATCATGGGACCACAAAGTTCAGAACTTCACAAGCAAACAAAAAGAGCAGAACAGGGTAGCAGGTACAGACGAAAGATTCATTAATTTGTCAAGGCAAGTTTGAGAATCAAAAAAAGGAAACCATAGACATACCATAACAAAGATTCCACAACAATTTTCAAACATAGAAAATCCTAGTTTTCTCACAATAAAGAAGATTGTTCATAATAGAGAAAGGAGGCAACCAAAATATATATAAAAAAAAAATCCTTAGCCACCACTTCATAGATACATAAAAAAAACCTAATCATCTAAGAGCAATACAAGCACCATAGCAACAGAAACACAACACATAGTGACTCATAGGAAGAAGAGGAGAGAAAGCAAAAGTCCGAAAGGAAGAGGTAATCTTACTGGAATCTCGACATTATCGCTGGAAGCTTCGGTTCGGTATACTTTCACGATCCTGCTATTTCGATTTCTTTACCATGATTGTTTCTGTTGTGATCTTTCTTTCAATCTTCCTACTCTAATTGCTGCAATAAATGAGAAAATAGGATTGAACATTATGTTTTATTAAAAACTATATGTTAAGGATCATGTTCATCTATGTTATGTGTATGTTGTAAAATTAAAAAAAAAGGCGAAGATGATTCCAATCGGAAGTCTGCCGAACCTTAGATTTTTGGGTCTTGCGAACGAAAGCACTATCCTGTTTTATTTTCTTTTCTCCATGTGATGAACACCATACGACCGTCGTAAATGCCTCCTTGACCGCGGGCTCCGTCGTATCTTTGCGCCGTTTTTGCCTTCACGTGTTTTCCGCTTTCATGGAGCATCTGGCCATGGCTATTAGAGTTTGTTCATTTAGTTTAAGTGATGAGCAGAGAGGTGAGAACAGAATGATCGCGCATGCGCACGTGCGAGAAAGAGAGAGAGAGAGTAGTGAGCTATGCTTTCATCGTATTTGCTTCTGAAATTTTCTTGGAGCGTGATCGTTCTTATTTTTCTTTGTTCATTTGAATTTGATGCATAACATGTTTTTCCCTTCTTGTTGTTTTTACTAGGGCTTTAGCATGGTTATGAATCAAATCGAGTCTGGGTCGAGTGGAACTCAGCCCGGGTGGAACCTGAAGCAGTCCGCTTCCTTCCTTGGGCTTATCATTCTTTTTTCCAGCCCATATATTTTCTTCTAATTTTTTCTTATTTTTAATTTTCTTTTGCTTATTTTCTTATTTATTTTAAATAATCTTGTAACTTTTGCTTTATATTATGCTAAAACTCTAAAAAATGTTATCTATTTTGATTATTTTCTCTCTTTTTTTTACTAATTATTTAATTTCAATTCGTTGAATTTGCTAGTTGTTTGTGTAATATTTAAAAATGCTAACAAAATATGTTTGTGAATTGTTAATCATTTTAAACATTTCTACTTAATATTGGTTAATTGAACTATTGATCTTATTAAATATTTATGTTTAATTTGGATAATAATTGTCGCTACTGCGAAAATCGGCGCCGGCTATGACAGAAGAGTCGTCACCGTGCGTTATTTATCCCAAAGGAGGGAAAGGAAACGCTCGAAATAAACCTACCATAAAGACGGGAAAGGAATGGTCATCGCAACCAAATCCTGGATTCGGGAGTCGGTTACGCAAGGGGAAGGTATTAGCACCCCTCACGTCCGTCGTACTCGACGGGATCCATGCTTGTTTTCTAGTACGGATTGTTATTATATCTACGCTAAAGGTCTGGGGTTAAAAGAAGAGAAAATTACTCGGCAAAGTATCGCACTTTATGCCTACGTATTCCCGTCTGAAACGAGAAATCAGAGTCAACGTAGTTCGCCTACCTACGGGAAAGGAGGGGAAGGTTGCTCGCTAGGATACGGCATCCTATGCCTACGTACTTTTATACAACATGAAAGATCAGAGCAAACGTAGTTCGGGTCACGGAAGACACAAGCTAGTCTGACAGTTTTTTATGACCTTCAAAAAGGGTTTTCCTGATTAAGAGTCCATGTGGACAAAAATGACACTTTGATATTTGTTTTCAATCTTTTACGCAAGAACTGTTTTTTTATGATGTTTGCAATCTCTGACGCACTAGAGACTATGATTTGAGAGTGACTACATCGTATGTCACCCTAGGGGTAACACACTAAGCGGTCAGATTACTGAAGAATGACCCTCCAGCAATCCCCTCTCAAATAGCTTAAGGCTCGTAGTGTACGACGTCGATCGTCCTTATTACTGTGTTTTGAATTGTTTTGAGAAGAGAAAAGAAATTCTAAAACCTAGGGTTCGAAAAGGGAATAAAACTAACCTAATGTTATCATGCATGGATTAGAATCCTAATGTCTATCATAATTCCCTCCTGCGCAGAGGAAATCAGAGATCCTAGGGAATAAACGGAAAAGAAACAGCAGCTATACAGTAAATAGTAAAATGCATGAGATGCAGCAATACAAGCGAGGCAAGGGAGTCCCACTCAACCTCGAACCTGGGAAAACAATAGGCAAAGAGAAACAGCTTCACTTCAAACCTAAGGGGAAAGCTGAACAAGCCAACAAACAATACAGAAAAAGAAATAAAAACCCAACACCAGCTCTGATAGCAACACCAGCTTCTACAGTAGGCAACTTAAGCAGCACCAGCTCTGACAGCCATAGTTGATCAACAGCAACAAGGTTGACAGTAACAACTTCTCCCAGCAAGACCCCATATTTACTCTCCAATGATCTTCAAGCTTTAAATAAGCTCTTATCCTCAAAAATCTCCAGCTTTAGCAAGCACTGAACCCCAACCAGTGGACAGCTTCAAACAGCAGCAAAACCCTAATCTTCAGCAGATACCCAGCTTTGACAGGCCCAAGCTTCATCTTCAACAATCTTCAATGAACTTCACCTTCAATAGTCTTCCATTTTCAAGGAAAGAACTCACAGGAGAGAATCAACTAAGAGATGCAGTTGGAATGTTAAGAGGCTTAATGATAACCCAGGGAAATCACTAAGATCTTAATACAGCAAGTGAATGCTATCCTCAAGGTTCTACCCAATCAAAGCCTGCTCTACATCCCTCCTAAGGAGAGATGGAACTTCTTTTGGGGACCTGGTGTCACAGGATGGAATAGAGGCACAAGATGCTCTCTATGTTTGACAGAAGAAATCAGTCTAATCTAAAGCTCTCCCTATATCTCCTATCTCTTAAGTCTTCAAAAGCAATCTTCAAGGATAAGATTCTTCATGCTCCAAGCTCCATCCTTTGTCTCCCATCATCTCCAAAGCCTTCATTATCTCCAACATACCAAGCTCAAGCCCAACACCCAATTAGAATAGCCCAAACCCAACAAACACAACAACATCCCAAGAGGGAAACACACCAATAACAACCAATTTGCAAAAATCAGATAAAATGGAAATACTCATCATAAAATCCTAGATTAATTCCTAAGGGAACCTAACTATGTACCCTATACCCCACATAAACCCCAAGGCCTAAATCAAACCCTAAGTCTCTAAACTATGCCCTAAACTACACCTAAGTATTGTAAAACCCTAATCCTAGCACCCTAAAGTTCATCATTCAAAACTAGCCTAAATTTCATCATAAAAATATGAGAAAATGTCTAAGGGAGCATGTACCTCTAATCTAATCATTCCAACAAGAATCAACTCAAAAACATTCACCAATCTCTCATACTAAATTCAGCAAAATAAGGTATCAAACAAATGCACAATAAAACCAATAAAATTGTAAAATATGCCAAAAATATAAAATGCAAGGAATTAATATTTTTAATGCTTTATTAAATTCTAGAAACCCTAAGGAAAACAAGGAAAAAATTTCCATCCAAAAATGATCTTTTTTCAATTTATTATGAATTTTCTAATTAACCTAAAATAAATGGGGAAATGAAGAGAGAAAAAAAGAAAATGAAAAAAAAAGCGTGTGACATAGCAATCAGATCCAGTTCAAATCACCAATTGGGCTCAGAGGGGGGTGTTAATAGCCAGCGCGCATTAAGCCCAAACATAGTCAGAAAATCAAATGGAAAAACAAATAAAAAAAGGAAAACGCTGGTATGAATAGCAATGTTTCACGTGTATTTTCATTGGGCCTCCAAACTGGGGGTGTACATAGCACATCTCACTTAAGCCCATCCAAGAATAGTTTAATGAAACGGTGTGTTTGATTTAACTCAGAACTCCTTCACAAACTAAGACGCGCTCGTGGTTGTTGGATGATCATTCTAGTCAAAGTCTAACACTGATCCAAGGGTGATGGAGTCGTCTTCTTCATTTGAATCTTGGAGGGAGAAAAGCCATGGCTGAAACAGAGCTTCAAGCTTCATCTTCCCCAAACCTCAGCTCCACTAATCTTCATTAAAACCCTAACATAAACACATCATCCTGCTCGTTTTTCCCCAAGGAATTCAACCCTAACCTCCATTTGTATTGAATCACCTTCTTCCTCAAAACACGAAGAAAATTCAGAAAGTGCTCAAACCTTAATTCTCACCAAACTCAAAATTGAGAGGCCTAAAATCATCTACACCGCACATTGAGTAAAATCCACCATCAAACTAGGTTAAAACCTCCAAGAATCATCAGATACGAGCCTCAACAGAAAATGTGATCAACCTAATTTTGTCTCCAAATCATGCCAATTGCTACCAGAATCCACCTAGCCATATTCTATAATGCATAACACTGTCTAAAACCTAAGGAAACTTCATGAATCAAGCCCTAGGAAGAATTTTACATACTTGCAAATCTTGAATGAACAGAGTGGTAAAACCTCCAAATCAAGCTCCAAGATCTTCCAGATACCTTCAATGAAGTATGAACAAGCTTCTGTATGCACCAAATTGGATTGAAACCTCTTGAATCCTTGAATCCGATTCTGACTTGCAAGAGATGAATCCAAAATGCTCTCTCACGATTTTACACCAATCTTGCCTTGAATTGTATCTGGAATCATTCACCAACACCAAAGGAAGCTATTGAACACCAAAAAATGGATTGAAATGGCTCAATTTGTTGTGTTGCACCCCGAAATTTGACCAACCGGTTCCCATATCTGGTTTATGTTTCGACGCATTTAGCATTCGCATTCGCATACTGCATGCATTGCAATTTTCTCAGTCAGATTGATTTTATCGGGATTGCAGCCCCTGGCGGTTCAGGCCGGTTTGAATAAGCGTATTTTGAGAATTGGTGCTCGTTCCCTGTGTTTTCAGGCCATCTCGTTGCCCGGGTTTCGTTATGGTTGCGCAATTGTTCTCCAATCGATTTAATCGGCGTCCTGGCATTTTTTAGTTTTTTCTCTTTTATTTTCTATATTTTTAATGCATTTAATAGATTTTTAATAGGTTATTTGCTTCTTAGATAGTAAATAGGTTAGTATTTTGTTTATAGAATTTAATAGATTTTCTTAATAGTTTTTAGATTTTTAAATAGATATTCCTTTTTTTTAAGAGATTTAATGGATTTTTAATTTTTTAGATATTAGTTTTATCCTTAAATAGAGTAGTTTTTAAATAGATATAAATAGATATTACTTTTCTTTTAATAGAATAGATTTTTTTAAATAGATATTAATGTTTTTTTAGATTTTATTAGATTTTATTAGATTTTGATTGATTTTTCAGATTTAATTGGAATTTTTTAAATAGATATAAATATTAAATAATCTTTTTCTAGGTTAATTAGGATTAATTTAGTTTTTTAGGATTAATTAGGGTTACTAGTAATTTTCGTTTGGTCACTAATTAGGAATAATTAGAGCTTTTAATTAGGTTTTTAATTAATTTTCGTTTTAGTTTAATTAGGGTTTTGTATTAATCCTTGTTTAGTTAATTTCCATTTAATCATGTTTAAATCATTAATGCTGAGTCATTAGTTTAATTGGGCCATTATCCAAATCAGAAAAAGCCCAGTTCCAAGGTCCAGAATCCTGCCACATGTCGTATAAAGGCCATGCCACGCGTGCAATTCAATGTTAGCCACCTCATTCACTCAGACTCTGCCAACACACAACCCACTCATTCTCTCTCTCTGCCACTTGGCTGCTCCTCCCTCTCTCCCCCCTCCACGCGTCTGTCTCTCCCTCCTTCTCACTGCCACGCGTCCCGCCAACGGATTCCCACCGCCGACCATGCAAAGCTCACCGGACCACCGCGTCTCCTCCGTAACTGTCGCCGGAATCTGCTAACCTCGCCGGAAAACTCACCAGATTCTCCATTTTTTTCTAGATCACTGCAAATCACCAAGAACATCATCGTGTTCTTCATCTTGATCTTCATCAGCATCACTCATTGATCATCCAGATTCGCCAGAAAATCCGTTACATTCCCAGATCATTCATCATCTTCATCCAGTTCGTCATTCTCTAGATTCATCAACAATTCCATCAATTCAACGATCTCGTTATCACATCGTGTTCTTCATCTGGATCTTCATCCAACATCTCCCGTTCGTCCAGATTCGTCATATTTCTCAGACTTTCAAGAACCTGCAACGAAGATCTTCAACGAGCGTCATCAATCTTCAACCAGTTCTCAAGATCTTCGTCCGGTTTGCAAAATCTCCATCAACGTCGTGGATCTTCAAGCGTCGATAAGGAACTCTCCAGAAGTTGATCCTCCAATTTCTTCAAGCGCAATTCCGGATTCTTCATCACCTTCGTCGCCCCTCCAGGTTTGTCGTCGATCTTGGTAAATCTAGCAGTTGTTGTTGTTTAATGGTAGAACTAGGTTTTGTGTGGCTGAGAGGAATTTACGGAGATTGTTATTAGGGAGATTAGTTTATGATTTGAGATGGAGATTAGAGAGGGTTAGTTTGAGGGAGAGAGTTTGAACGGAGAGGATTTGTGAGGGAGCTTCTGAGAGAGAGACGGAGGCTGAGAGAGTCTGAGAATGGAAATGGAAACGGCGCCTAGGGTTGGAGGTTGGGAGATGATGAACAGCGGTGAGGGAGAGGTAGAGAAGTTAGGGTTTTGTTTGGCTAATGCTGAGATTGAATTGAACTCGGGCTTAGGCCCATTAGGGGATTGCTGATCCATCCCCATGGTTTCCCAGGCACACCCCTCTCCCCTCATGTTTTCATTTTGGGCCTCAGGCCAGTTGCTGTTGGCACCCCCCGTTCGGGGCCCAACTCAGAATAACAAGGAGAAAATTGCTTTTCACCACCCCCCGATTGTATTTTTCTTTGTTTTTTTTGAAGCAGCATGGGCTTAGGGCGCGCTTGCTTTCAGCACCCCTATCCTGGGCCCATTGGCTTTTTATGTTGTTTTGGATTGCTATTTGTCACATACATTTTGCATTTCTCCATATTTTCGTCATTTTCTTAATTTCTTTGAAAAATCATATAAAAATGAAAAAAATATTATTTTTGCATGGATTTTTTTCTCTCATTCTCATATTTGTCTCAAGAAGATTATAGAAAAATAAAATTAGCATTTTAATCATTTTTTCATTTTTTGGTGAATTTCTACATTTAGTTGTTTTTATTGCATTTTAGTTTGTATATCCATTTTGTTGAATTTTGTTTAGCCATTTCCTTTCATATTTTGATGTGATTCTTTTTCCTATGGTTAGATTAGAGTATTAGGGTCCCTTAGAGATTTATCTCACATTTTGTGATTTAATCTTGTTTAGCTTTGAATAAAGAACATTAGGGTGACTAGAATTAGGGTTAAACTTGACATAGGTGCATCATAACGCTTAGATTTTTTGGGATTTTAGCTTGAATTAGGAGCTGGGAAATATAGGGTATGTAGGGTAGATATATAGATCCCCTTAGAATTAATTTTAGGATTTTAAATAATATACTACTATTTTACTTGATTTTTGTAAATAGTGTGTTTGTTTGGCGTGGCCATTGTGGGCTTTTGTATTGTTTGCTTGGGGTTGGGCTTTGCTATGGGGTATGGGGCTTGGATTGGGCTTGTGGAGCAAGAAGGAATATAAGAGAAGATTGAAGATGGAGATCAAAGTTGGATGCAGGAATATTCTTGTGCTTGAAGATGTTTTTGAAGACATAGGAAATAGGAATAAGCAGAGCCTTAGAATAGACTAAATTCTTTGTACAAGCATGGATAGCTTCTTGTGCTTCCATTCCACTCTATGACATAAAGTCCCTCTAGGGTATTCACCTCCCTCCTTTTGAGGGATAAGTGGCCTTACCTTAGAGGTAGAACTTTGAGGGAACCAGTCCCATGATGATGAACACTTATAGGCTTCCTTTGGTTGTCAATAAGCTGTTTTATCATTCCAACTTATTCTGTTAAGTGATTCTCTTCTGGAGTGCTTGCCTTGAAGATGGAGCTTACCTAAAGCTTGGGGGCCACTGAAGTTTGATCTTGGGATTCACTTGAAGATGTTACTGTTTTGCAGTTAATCAACTGTCAGAGTTTGATGTTTTTCAGAGCTGCTGCTGTAGGAGCTGGTGGGCTGTCAGAGCTGGTTTTGGGGTTTTATTTTCTTTGCTGTATTGTTTGTTAATTTTCCCATAGGTTTGAAGTGAAGCTGTTTCACTTTGCCTATTGTTTTCTCAGGTTCTAGGTTGAGTGGGACTCCCTTCCCTCACTTGTATTGCTGCATCTCATGCATTTTACTGCTTTACTGTATATTTGTTGTTTCTTTTCCGTTTATCCCCTAGGATCTCTGTTTCTCTCTGTGCAAGAGAGAAATATGACAGACATTAGGTGTTAATCCATGCATGACAACATTAGGATGGTTTTGATTCCCATTTTCAAACCATAGGTTTTTTAGAGTTCTTTCTCTTCTATCTCAAAATCAATCAAAAATACAATAAGAGGTCAAACATCAATAAAAGACAGTTCTTGCGTAAAAGACTGAAAACCAATCAAAGTGTCATTTTTGTCCGCTTGGACCCGTAATCAGGAGAAAACCTTTTTCAGAAGGATAAAAGATAAACAGACAAACCTGTGTCTTTCGTAGCCCGAACTATGTTTGCTCTGATCTTTCATGCTGTATCAAAATATATAGGCATAGGATGCGATATCCTAGCGAGCAGCCTTCCCCTCCTTTCCAGTAGGTAGGCGAACTACGTTGACTCTGATTTCTCGTTCCAGACGGGAATACGTAGGCATAAAGTGCGATACTTTGCCGAGTCATTTTATTTTCTTTTAACCCCAGACCTATAGAGTAGATAGAATAACAATCCGTACCAGAAAACAAGCGTGGATCCCATCGAGTACGACGGACGTGAGGGGTGCTAATACCTTCCCCTTGCGTAACCGACTCCCGAATCTAGGATTTGGTTGCGATGACCATTCCTTTCCCGTCTTTGCGGTAGGTTTACTTCGAGCGTTTCCTTTCCCTCCGTTGGGATAAATAACACACGGTGGCGACTCTTCTGTTCAGCCGGCGCCGATTTTCGCAATAGCGACAGCTGGCGACTCTGCTGGCGACTCCAACGGTTCCCTACGCGAGTCAATCCTAGCGCTTGTTTTCCCATCGTGGATTTTGTACGGATTTACGTTTTCTGTATTTTACATTCAGCATTATATTATTGTTATTATTGCTGTGGGTATGAGGGGGTTCTATGATTGAGAGATAAGCCGGAACCGGGCTTGAGTGCACCTAGAATTAGAGTGGAAATTAGTGGGCGCGTGCATGCTTTGCATGTACTAGTGTCTCATGAAATCCACGCTCAGACGAGGTTCTCCCGGTTGACTTCTTTTTCAACCCTTTGGGTTGAGGGGGTTGTTGGTTTGGAGGATTGTCGACTATGTGGACCGATCATTTGGAAGTTGGCTAAGTGAGGCCTCTTCAGGACATGATGATGCCACACCTTTTGGGTATCGTATCATCAGTCTTAAAAGTATGTGACGCCAACGACCGCATAGGATGCCATACCTTGTGTCAGTTATTAGGACACCTACCTGTGAGAGGGGTTGGGACATGCAGGTAACTTGACCTCCAGATTACCGGTTTTCTTGATTGAGGTTCAGTGGTAGTTGAGGGCAGTGTTATTGGGTCTGTCAGAGAGCGGGTTGGAGCATTGTGGATGGTCTTGAGCAGTTTGTGGGTCTATTTGAGGCCAATATTGTGGATTGGACTTCTCAGCCAGGGGGCACTTGATCCCTTGTTGCATGTTGCATATTGCACTGTTTGCATCAGCATGTGCATATCATTAATGTGTGTCTGTGCTGCAGGTGCATTTTCATACTTCCCGATTCTAGTGCTCCGGACTTCTATCTGTTATTATGAGTACTTTGAGGAAGACTGTTGCGTATAAGTTGCCTACCCCTGATGTGACTTCTCTGCTGGGTCTGATTTCCCTAGCTGACGATGATGTGAAGAGAAGTTTTAGAAAGAGTTATGGGAAGCTACTGAATTTGGTTTGCAGACCAACCACATATGAGTTGAATGGGTTATACACATTGATGCAGTTATATGATCCTTCCTTGAGGTGTTTTATGTTCCAGGAATTCATTTTGGCTCCGACCATGGAGGAGTACACTGAGTTTCTAGAGTTGCCAGTTCAGAACAGAGTGCCCTTCATTCACTTTGACGCCAAGCCTAAGCTGGAAGATTTAGTTGTTCCCTTGCATATGGATCCTACAGAGTTGTTGTTGACTTCCTGGCATGGAGTTTCAGGGTTTTCTCTCAAATTTTTGGTTGGCAAAGCCCAAGAATATGCCAAAAGTGGCTGCTGGATTGTGTTTAACGTTGTTCTTGCTTTGTTCGTCTATGGGATTATACTGTTCCCTAATCTGCCTGAGTTCGTTGATTTGGATGCATTCCACTTGTTTGCTGCAGGCAACCCGGTGCCTACCTTGGTCGGATATTTCTATCATTCCTTGCATTATAAGAATGAAAACAGAAGGGGGAAAATGTCCATTGTTGTGTACCTTTGCTGAATATGTGGTTTGAGAGTCACATGCCCAAGAAAGGTCGTTTTGTGGAGTCTGCAGATACAGCTGAATGGTCCGAGCGTCTAATGGGACTTTCTTCAGAAGACATTGTCTGGTTCTATAGAGATTTATTGGGGTCAGAGATTATCTTCAGTTGCGCCGGGTTTACCAACGTTCCTCTAATTGCGCCGGGACTTTCTTCAGAAGACATTGTCTGGTTCGACAGTTTGGGTATGCTTTGAAGAGTCCACCGGAGGAGAAGAAGTACAGGAATCTCTGTATTTCACTGGTGACCTGAGTGGGGAATTATTGGCCAAGCTTCAACGCGCTTGGAATCATATCTGCAGAAGAGGGAAACCATTACTAGGCAAGAATGATTGTCAAGCTTATATGCCTTACAAGGTGTGGATTCAAGAGAGGGTAAGACAGGTGCAGATGCCTTTTCCAGCAGTATCATGTCCCGTTCCCATTCCAGTTGAGGAACCAACTACTATGGCTATCGAGGTCTATGAGCGGGTTGTGAAAGAAAAAGAAGACTTGATAAAGATCAATGAAGAGTTAGAGAAGGAATTGGCTCAAATCCGGAGTGAGAAGAACAAAGCTGTGTATTCCTTCCAACAGCAGACTGAGTTGGTAAACAGGCTAGGTGTCGAACTGACAGAAGAGACAAAGAAGCGTGAGCGCCTGGGAAAAGACTTCAGAAGCTCTCATGATATGTTAGAGTCCAAGAAGAAGTCACTTGATGCCGCCTACCGGGAAATCTCTTCGTGCAACATAACATGGAATGCTACGCTAACCAACAACAAAGAGAGGGAAGACAAATTGAAACAACAAATTTCCGAACTCGAAGATCAGTTGAAGGCTAGAAATAGAAAGTATGAAGAGGAGGTTATGGTGAGATATGGTCTTCAGAATTCATTGAACAAGGCTGTCGAGCGCAAGAAGGAGGCTGGGTCTCAGAAACGGAAGTTAGATGACGTCTTTGGGGAAGGGGCATGGGAGGAAGCTATTGGTGGTTTACGACGTGTTCTCAAGCGAAGAGATATACTTGTCGAGGGTTTGCTTACTCAACCAAATCATCCCGAGACTAAGAGATTATTAGAGGAGTACCAGGCGTATGGTCGCACTTGACTATCTCATGTATTGATGTGTATGCTTTATTTGCATTGTGTTGGCCATCACCAGGATTGTTGGTTGAGGTCATGCCTTCTTATTGTACGCTCATTAATCTTGTATTCCTGACTTGATGGGATTTTCTGCAATGTATGAGATGTTTTTCTATGATAGAGTTTCGAGCTTCTTATTGCTATCACTGTCACCGCACTGGCACATTGGCACTAGAATTGGGGAGTGATATCCCCTAATTCACAGACACATGTTGCATTTGCATACACATTCATATTGCATTTACCAGGTAATTATTGAAACTGTATCTCATTTCCTGCATCTCGCCAGGTTTTTCCAGGATTGAAAGTCAGCGTCCTCACCGATACTCTACTTGTACCAACTGCAAAAGAGTCATGGACCAGATGCAAAACGAGATGCATGAGATGCGTGAAAAGCTGGCGCTGTTCATGCAGACGATGGAGACAATTGTGAAGGGGCAGGAAAACCTGCAGACTTTCGTGCAGCCATTGCTGGCAAGAAGTGTCGCGAATGGAAACGAAGACCATAATTCTGTACGTGTTGACACCATTCATGGGATGGTACTCCTACGCCTGTAGCTCCACCTGTGGTGAATATACCTGTTGTGAATGTGAACAATGGCGCTGGCGTCGGGAATGGTAATACAGGAGTCGGTAATGAGACTGTCATTAACAATGTGGGATTCGGAGACGCCAATCTGGGCGGTGATAACAATGGAGGTAATGGGTATGGCTTTGGTATAACAACGGATTCGGCTATAACGACCAGGGGTTTGATTATGTCAACCAGGATGGGAAGTTTGGCTTCAACGCTCAGGGTTTCGGATATGATGGTTTTGGTAATGCTAATCAGGCCT
>CAWUDS030005672.1:0-27500 GCA_963859935.3 Lathyrus sativus | reverse complement strand
AAGATAGATTCATATTCACATACATAAAAATTATGGAGGAACAAGAATAATCTTGGATTACTTTTTGAAAAAGTAGAAATCCATTTTCTGGTAGTAATAAAACTATTCCAATTACAAAAATTATAAAGAAACAGCCTTAATAAATGAAAAAAAGGGGCATCTTTCACCCAATATCGAAGGATTTGAACTAAGATTTCCAGATGGATAGGATAGGGTATTCGTATATCTGACACATAATTTAAATATGTAAATTTATCTTCCAAAAAGGGAAAAATGGAATGAATTGATCTCAAATTTTTATAAGATTGGAGGATTTCTGCCTCCTCTAAGGAGGAGCTTAATTGTCGCAAAAATGGAATTTCCACGACGATGGCAAACCCCTCTGATATTATTTGAGAATCCAAATTCTTATTATATCCCCAAAATCGATTTTTGTTAGAATCATTAGCCGAAATGATTAAATGATTCTGTTGATACATTCGAGTAATTAACCGTTTTACAATTAGTAAACTATATTTATTGTCATAACCTACATTTTCCAAAAAAATGGATCTATTCAAATTATGACTATAAGCAAGTCCATAAATATACTCCCTAAAAAGAAGTGGGTATAGGAAGTCCTGTTGGCGAGATCTAGCTCGTTCTAAATATACTTTATATTCCTTCATTTTCTAAATTTGATTTGGTCAAAGATTCATTGGATTATGAAATGATACATAGTGCGATACAGTCAAAACAAGGTATTCTAGATCTATATTCGAATTGAAAAAAAAAACAAATATGAAGCGATACCTAGAAAACGAGTTAAAACCCATTAATGGACTATCTCCCCTCGCTTGTTCCTTCTCATTTTTCTAGGACAAACAAGCTAGTTAGAAATCCTTTATTTTTTGGACCAATCGCTCTTTTGATTTTGGAAAAAAATCAGATCTTTATCAATATACTCTTTCTTCTACACATTTATTGCTACCCCATAAAATAATGGGGAATAGCTAATAATTAGGACTCATAACAAAAATCGTTAATCCATCATTCGTAGGAAAAACTTTTTCCACAGCAAGCACTAATTCTTTTTTAACGTATAATTAGATGTGGTAATCATTCAAATCAAAAATGAAAGCTCGTTGCTTTTTGTTTCCCTATAATTGGAGCAGCTAAGCTCTATCCCTTTATTAATTAAACCCAACGGAATTCATTTGTTCGGAGCCAACAATTCAAAGAAAAATATTGGTCGGATCAAATATGAATGAAAAATTTTTAGAATTCACCGTTGATACGACATGCTGCTTTTTCCATTCATTCCTTTCTGGATCAGTCGTGGTCTTACAAACCCTACCGATGGTAGGGATGAACCAATTAGTTCATAGAAATGTGTAAAAAATGGAGTCGCACTTAAAAGCCGAGTACTCTACCATTGAGTTAGCAACCCTAATCCAATTACAAACAAGAATGTCTATATCCAATCGCAATAAAAAAAGATGCAATTCTATAAATAATAGAATCAAATGTTACATATTATGTTACATATTACATTAAATTACAATGAATGACATTAAATTACAATGAAAGAAAAAAAAAATACAACGAATCCACCATTTGATGAAGTAAAAAACCTATCTGACATGAGTCAATCGATCCATTTATTCACGATCGGATTATATTGGTTTGATACACTGTTGTCAATATTAATAGAAAATACTTCTATTTTAATTCATTATATTCCAAATCAAAAAAGAATAATGAACTAGAAAAAAATCTATCAATCCGAAAGATCCATAGGATTCATTTATAGATACAACAAGTATTCTGTACAGTATTCGGCTCAATCCTTTTAGTAAAAGATTGGGCCGAGTTTAATGGAAATTAATAGAACGAATTATTATTACTGGATTACAAAGTATCCATTGCTGGGAATTCAAATTTGATTTCCTTCCAGACTTCACAAGCAGCAGCTAATTCAGGACTCCATTTGCAAGCTTGACGGATAATTGCATTACCCTCGCGAGCAAGATCACGTCCCTCATTCCGAGCTTGTACACATGCTTCCAGAGCTACTCGATTCGCTACGGCACCAGGTGCATTTCCCCAAGGGTGTCCTAAAGTTCCTCCACCGAATTGGAGTACAGAATCATCTCCAAATATCTCGGTCAGAGCAGGCATATGCCAAACGTGAATACCCCCTGAAGCAACAGGGATAACACCTGGTAAAGAAACCCAATCCTGAGTGAAATAAATACCGCGACTTCGATCTTTTTCAATATAATCATCACGTAGTAAATCAACAAAACCTAAAGTAATCTCCCTTTCTCCTTCAAGTTTACCTACTACAGTACCAGCGTGAATATGATCTCCACCAGACAAACGTAAGGCTTTAGCTAATACACGAAAGTGCATACCATGATTTTTTTGTCTATCGATAACTGCATGCATTGCACGGTGGATATGAAGAAGTAGACCATTATCGCGGCAATAGTGAGACAGGGTAGTATTTGCAGTGAATCCACCTGTTAAGTAGTCATGCATTACGATAGGAACGCCCAATTCTCTAGCAAATACAGCTCTTTTTAGCATTTCTTCACATGTACCCGCAGTAGCATTCAAATAATGTCCTTTGATTTCCCCTGTTTCGGCCTGTGATTTATAAATTGCTTCGGCACAAAATAAGAAACGGTCTCTCCAACGCATAAATGGTTGGGAGTTCACATTTTCATCATCTTTGGTAAAATCAAGTCCCCCGCGGAGACATTCATAAACTGCTCTACCATAATTCTTAGCTGATAAACCCAATTTGGGTTTTATAGTACATCCCAATAGGGGACGTCCATACTTGTTCAATTTATCTCTCTCAACTTGGATTCCGTGAGGAGGACCTTGGAAAGTTTTAACATAAGCATTAGGGATTCGCAAATCTTCCAGACGTAGAGCGCGCAAGGCCTTGAACCCAAATACATTACCTACAATGGAGGTAAACATGTTAGTAACAGAACCTTCTTCAAAAAGGTCTAAGGGATAAGCTACATAAGCAATAAATTGATTATCTTCTCCAGGAACAGGCTCGATCTCGTAGCAGCGTCCTTTATAACGATCAAGGCTGGTAAGTCCATCGGTCCACACAGTTGTCCATGTACCAGTGGAAGATTCTGCAGCTACCGCTGCACCTGCTTCTTCAGGCGGAACTCCAGGTTGAGGAGTTACTCGGAATGCTGCCAAGATATCAGTATCTTTGGTTTGATAGTCAGGAGTATAATAAGTCAATTTATAATCTTTAACACCAGCTTTGAACCCAACCTTTGCTTTAGTTTCTGTTTGTGGTGACATAAATCCCCCCCCCCTACAACGCATGAATTAAGAATTGAATTATAGCAACAACAAGGTCTACTCGACATAACTTAAGAGTTAATCAAACCTTTTTACAAATGATCCATCAACTAATATTATCAATTAATCCGAATGGGTCATTGTTAAATTTGACCATGATATTTGATTTGGCAAATACATCATTATTCTATACTCTTTCATATGTATGGCGCAACCCAACCGTTTTTTTTCGAATCTCTTATTTTTTTTTTGAATTTTGGAATATAATTTTCGAATCTAAATAATAAATAAAAAGTATACTCTTGACCTTGACAGTGATATATGTTGTATATGTAAATCCTAGATGTCAAAATCGGCAGAATTTGCCCAATAAAAAGAAAAATCGGTAAAAAGAAATAATATGCTCAGTATAAATCCTATGCTGAGGAAATAAAAAATAAGGACCAATGAGATAGAAAAACAGAATCATAAACAAAGTTCAGGTTGGAATTCCATAGATAATATAGATAGTATTGTCTACAATCTGGATGACTGGGTTGACCTTAAAAATTAAATCATTGAAATTTGAAAACAATTGAATTGATTGGATGGTGAAAATCGATTATTAAATTACATTTATTATTCCATATTTTTTTATTATTAAATATTTTATTAAATATGAATTAATACATTTCATTTGTTATTAAATATTCAAATAATGAACCAATCCACTTGCGTTGTTCTCGAACATTTTTTTCTTAATTTGAATTTTTTTTTTTTTTTTTCAAAAAAAAAAAAGGATATTTTTCAATATGACAATAAATCCTCCCCCTTCTGATACTGAGGTTTCTGCACTTGAAAACAAAAATCTGGGGCGTATTACGCAAATAATCGGTCCGGTACTCGATATAGTTTTTCCACCAGGGAAGATGCCTTATATTTACAACGCTCTGATAGTTCAAGGTCGAGATACGGTTGGCCAACAAATTCGCGTAACTTGTGAAGTACAGCGATTATTAGGAAATAATCGAGCTAGAGCTGTAGCTATGAGTGCTACAGATGGTCTAAAGAGAGGAATGGAAGTGATTGACACAGGAGCTGCTCTAAGTGTTCCAGTCGGCGGAGCAACCCTAGGTCGAATTTTCAACGTGCTTGGAGAACCCATAGATAATTTGGGTCCTGTAGATACTCGCACAACATCTCCTATTCATAGATCTGCGCCTGCCTTTATACAGTTAGATACACAATTATCCATTTTTGAAACAGGAATTAAAGTAGTCGATCTTTTAGCTCCTTATCGCCGTGGCGGAAAAATAGGACTTTTCGGTGGAGCTGGGGTAGGTAAAACAGTACTCATTATGGAATTGATCAATAACATTGCCAAAGCTCATGGAGGTGTATCTGTATTTGGCGGAGTAGGTGAGCGTACTCGTGAGGGAAATGATCTTTATATGGAAATGAAAGAATCCGGAGTAATTAATGAAAAAAATATTGCGGAATCAAAAGTCGCTTTAGTCTATGGTCAAATGAATGAACCCCCCGGAGCTCGTATGAGAGTTGGTTTAACTGCCCTAACTATGGCAGAATATTTCCGAGATGTCAATGAGCAGGACGTCCTTCTATTTATCGACAATATCTTCCGTTTTGTCCAAGCCGGATCCGAAGTATCGGCCTTATTGGGCCGAATGCCTTCCGCTGTGGGTTATCAACCGACCCTGGGTACTGAAATGGGTACTTTACAAGAAAGAATTACTTCTACCAAAGAAGGGTCAATAACTTCTATTCAAGCAGTTTATGTACCTGCAGACGATTTGACCGATCCTGCTCCTGCCACGACATTTGCACATTTGGATGCAACTACTGTACTATCAAGAGGATTAGCTGCCAAAGGTATCTATCCAGCAGTAGATCCTTTAGATTCAACGTCCACCATGCTCCAACCTCGGATCGTCGGTGAAGAACATTATGAAACTGCGCAAAGAGTTAAACAAACGTTACAGCGTTACAAAGAACTTCAGGACATGATATCTATTCTTGGGTTGGACGAAGTATCCGAAGAGGATCGCTTAACCGTAGCAAGAGCACGAAAAATGGAACGTTTCTTATCACAACCTTTTTTCGTAGCAGAAGTATTTACTGGTTCCCCAGGGAAATATGTTGGTCTCGCAGAAACAATTAGAGGATTTCAATTGATTCTTTCTGGAGAATTAGATAGTCTTCCTGAACAAGCCTTTTATTTGGTGGGTAATATCGATGAAGCTACTGCGAAGGCTACGAACTTAACTTAGAAATGGAGAACAAATTCAAGAAATGACTTTCCATCTTTGTGTACTGACCCCCAATCGAATTGTTTGGGATTCAGAAGTGAAAGAAATTATTTTATCTACTAATAGTGGACAAATTGGGGTATTAAAAAATCATGTGCCTATTGCCACAGCTTTAGATATAGGTATTTTGAGAATACGCCTTAAGGACCGATGGTTAACGATGGCTCTGATGGGTGGTTTTGCTAGAATCGGCAATAATGAGATCACTATTTTAGTACCTGATGCAGAAAGGGCTAGTGACATTAATCCACAAGAAGCACAACAAACTCTTAAAATAGCAGAAGCTAACTTAAATAAGGCTGAAGGCAAGAGACAAACAATTGAAGCAAATCTAGCTCTCCGGCGAGCTAAGACACGAGTCGAGGCTATCGTAGAGCCTATCAAGAGGATCTCGTAACAAGTTGGTGCAGCCAAAAAATAGAAAAAAGATAGAAAATTACAATAAAAAAAAATGGTGAGTAGAAAAACTTATTAGATACCGGAATCAATGGTATCTACTAAGTTCTACCAATACCTTACCTACTATTGGATTTGAACCAATGACTCCTGCCGTATGAAAGCAATACTCTAACCACTGAGTTAAGTAGGTCATTTATCATCCTAAATAAAAAAAGTAGCTCTCGATCAGATCAATGGATTATAAATGTTATATTATTTATAAATAATACAAACGCAATATAAATCAAAGAGATTGGATCATGTAATTTAATATTTATCTTGACAAGAATTTATTTATCGAATATGATCAAATCTGTATCAAAAGCACAAGGGCTATAGCTCAGTTAGGTAGAGCACCTCGTTTACACATGCGCCAATGTTTTTTCATAGGAGTCCATCATGTAATTAAAAGAGTTGATCTTAATTGATAAATCAATGTCTTACTCCAGAAAGAAAATTAAGAGAACAATAGCCTGACAAAGGATTTAGACGTCAAATGGAATCCATAATGAGATATTGATAAGGTGAATACTAAAATCTATTCAATGCTAGGCAATGAGGCTAGGGACCTCCAAAAAAATATCTTTTCTTCCTATCTTATGAACTTTAAGGTGTATGAAGTTTCATTTCCTATTTGATATTTTTATTGAAGTAGGTTGATAGAGAGTCCATTTAACTTAAGTTGATCCAGGCCAGAAGCAGACCTACGTCAGAATAACCTTCTTCTTTGAAAAACTTTGGTAGTGCTCTTAGATTTTGATCTAAATAAGAAATCAGAGCACAGGGAGTCATTTCCTTTTTCTTTGTGTAAAGAAAAAAGATGGTAGACTAATTGATATTTCTATCAGTTAATGAAAAAGCCCAATGCAAAAAAAAAAAAATGCACGTTGGGTCTTTAAAACAATTCAAATCATTTTGATAATAATAATAGTTTGATCCGTTTTACCGAGAAGGTCTACGGTTCGAGTCCGTATAGCCCTAATAGTACTACCGATACTACTATATTTAGTATAGTAGTAGTATATGGAATACTAAATACTCCATACTAGTAATACTAGTAGTATAAATATAGTTGAAATACTTTTTGTAATCGAAAGAATGAATCAATTCATTTCTATTTGAATAGATTAATGATATACTAATATTAGTATTAGTATACTCAGATACTAATCTAGAAATAATGTCAACTTTTAAAATGTAAACTTAATAAAATACAAAGCATTTCTATTTAGATTAATGAATCTAATAATTTTGAAATTTAAATTCAAATCGACTAAGAATTAATATGAATCCAGTATATTTTCCACATTCATAGGAGTACATTTATGTTTTTGCTTTATGAATATGATATTTTTTGGACATTTCTAATAATATCGATCTTTATTCCTATTTTGGCATTTCTAATTTCTGGAATTTTAGCTCCAATTAGGAAAGGGCCAGAAAAACTTTCTAGTTATGAATCTGGAATAGAACCGATGGGCGATGCTTGGTTACAATTTGAAATCCGTTATTATATGTTTGCTCTCGTTTTTGTTGTTTTTGATGTTGAAACAGTCTTTCTTTACCCATGGGCAATGAGTTTTGATGTATTAGGGGTATCCGTATTTATAGAAGCTTTCATCTTCGTGCTTATCCTAATTGTTGGTTTAGTTTATGCATGGCGAAAGGGAGCATTAGAATGGTCTTAATTCTTGAATATTTAGACAATTAAACAAAACATTGAGACAGTTATGAATTCCATTGAGTTTCCCTTACTTGATCAAAAAACCAAAAATTCAGTTATTTCTACTACATTAAATGATCTTTCAAATTGGTCAAGACTATCCAGTTTATGGCCGCTTCTCTATGGTACTAGTTGTTGCTTCATTGAATTTGCTTCATTAATAGGATCGCGATTTGACTTCGATCGTTATGGACTGGTACCACGCTCTAGTCCTAGGCAGGCAGACCTCATTTTAACAGCGGGCACCGTAACTATGAAAATGGCTCCTTCTTTAGTTCGATTATATGAGCAAATGCCCGAACCAAAATATGTTATTGCTATGGGAGCTTGTACAATTACAGGAGGTATGTTCAGTACCGATTCTTATAGTACTGTTCGGGGCGTGGATAAGCTAATTCCTGTGGATGTCTATTTGCCGGGCTGTCCACCTAAACCGGAAGCGGTTATAGATGCTATAACAAAACTTCGTAAGAAAATATCTCGAGAAATCTATGAAGATCCAATTAGTTATCAACGTAGGTGTTTTACTACCAACCACAAATTTGATGTTGGACACAGTACTCATACCGGCAATTCTAATAAAGGATTATTCTATCAACCATCATCTATTTCCGAGATAACCTCGGACACATTTTGGAAATATAAAAAAATTAAGTATCCTCCGACGAACGAAAAAGTGAATTAAACAGGATCCTTTTGTACAAAATACAATAAGAAATAGCAAGCAAGTCAATCTGACAAAATTTCATTGTAATGGAAATAAATGGTAAATACTTATACCAATCTTATAAAAAACTCGGGAGAAATCAAAAAATGCAAGGTAATTTGTCTGCTTGGCTAGTCAAACACGGAATAGTTCATAGATCTTTGGGTTTTGATTACCAAGGAATAGAGACTTTACAAATAAAGCCCGAGGATTGGCATTCGATTGCTGTTATTTTATATGTATATGGTTACAATTATCTACGTTCCCAATGTGCCTATGATGTAGCACCAGGAGGACTATTAGCGAGTGTCTATCATCTTACGAGAATAGAGTATAGTCTAGATCAACCCGAAGAGGTATGCATAAAAGTATTTACCCCAAGGCAAAATCCGAGAATTCCTTCTATTTTCTGGGTTTGGAAAAGTGCAGATTTTCAAGAAAGGGAATCTTATGATATGTTAGGAATCTATTATGATAATCATCCGCGTCTGAAACGTATTTTAATGCCCGAAAGTTGGATAGGATGGCCTTTGCGTAAAGATTATATCGCCCCTAATTTTTATGAAATACAAGATGCTCACTAAATGCGAAAAATAAGAAAGTAATCTTAACTTCGACAACCCCAGATATTAAAGAAAGAAATATCTGTATGTCCATTGACTTATCGATTAGTCAGAATAATAGAGGTTTCATTCCTCTCTTATTATAAGAGGGATTCATTGAGATTCAAAAATGGGATGGAGCAATACTGATTTCGGACGAGCCAATAGGATGAACTGAAAAAGTTCTGCTTGGTGTTTCAAGCAACTAATTGAAGCATTTGAATATTGTTTCAATTGAAATATTAACAATTGTTATTGCAGCGCAGAAAAAATCAAAACAAACTTGAATCATTCATTTTCATACTTCCTTTTGATCCCTAGAATATACATCCATTCATTCTTCATCTAGAAAGAGCATATCGCCGTACGCCTACATAAATTATGTAGGATGATTAAGACCACTAATAAATATGTATCTATTCCCTTTTTTCAAAAGAAATATGGGAATAGATACTCATACATAATGAGTTGCCGGGAACCAGATTTGAACTGGTGACACGAGGATTTTCAGTCCTCTGCTCTACCGTCTGAGCTATCCCGACCATTCTTGACGCACCATCCGAAATCTAAGAAATTACTTGAGTCTATGTCAAGTAAATCCAAAAAGGGCCAGAATATAGGAGGGAAATTTTTTGGGGATAGAGGGACTTGAACCCTCACGATTTCTAAAGTCGACGGATTTTCCTCTTACTCAAAATTTCATTGATGTCGGTATTGACATGTAGAATGGGACTCTATCTTTATTCTCGTCTGATTAATAAGTTATTCAACTGATCCATCAGATTATGTTGGAGTGACTGATTTGAGCAATGAATATTCTATTCATTGATTTTTTCTTCCAGTTGTAATTGATTTGATTCTAATGTTTCAATTGTGATAGAATCCAAATATTTACAAATAGAAGTTAGAAATCTTCATTAATCAATTGAATGTTGTCAACTCCATTTGTTAGAACAACTTCCATTGAGTCTCTGCACCTATCCTTTTTTTATTTTCACTTTCTGAACTTTTATTTGTTTTCGGAAAGAAGGATTTGGCTCAGGATTGCCCATTTTGAATTCCAGGGTTTCGCTGAATTTGAAAGTTTTCACTTGGTAAGTTTCCATACCAAGGCTCAATCCAATTAAGTCCGTAGCGTCTACCAATTTCGCCATATCCCCCGTTTTTTCTTTGAGATTGATATCATATCGCATTAGGATGTTTTTTCATTTGTATTCTGAGAATTATATGCTGGAACTGTTGAATTTATTTGTTGAAATCTACTCCCATATTGGGTTGGGAAAATTAAAATTTCCTTCTATTTGTTTTTTGTTGATAGATTTTCTTTCATCTATATCAGATACCCGTATTTACTCGAATCAGAAATGATTCTATTATCTCTGTATTCGCAATTCAATATACAGAGATATATACTACATATATCTCTATTTTAGATGTACCCCTTCTATTCTTTTTTGATAGAATTTCGAATACTCTAACGTTCGATTCTTTTTTTCCTTCGAGCAGACCGATACAGACCTTATAACGAAAATAATAAAAATCTATTTATTAATTTAGATTTCGATATTCAGTTAGAAATTCAATAGAAGGATCTAATTTTTCATTACTTATCCAATCCAATTTCTTTGGATAATCCATCCAATTTTTTAGAATTCAAATGGATATGTATAAATCCATATTTTTATATTATATGTATAAAATACATTATACATATTTCATCTTAATGCATAATCATTATTGAATATAAATAACTGTAATCTAATTAGTCATTATTGAATTCAATAAAATAATATTAAGAAAGAATATTATATATATCTTAAAATATTTATTTATAGTAATATTTTTTTATATTAAAGATAATATTCTATATACTCTTTACTATTTTCTATAGATATATTCTATCTATTAATCTAGATAGAATGAAATAGAAAGTATTCTAGAATATTAAAGAATATATAAAGAAGATATACATAGAAATAATCTTCCTATCGAATTCCATTCTACTTTTCATAATTCAAATTATATAAATAAAAATAATAAGGATCGGGATAAATACATATAATAAATATGAATTATTAATAATCGAAATAGATAAATAATAGAAATTGGAAGAATCCAAATATTCCAAAATGGAATTCAAAACTAAAAAAAAAAAGAGAATCTTACTATATGATATGGATGAAAATTATTTTTTATCCAATTCTTTTTTTATGGATCCAAAAATATTGGATAAATTATTAATTATTAGATAAATGGATAAAAAGAGTATTCTAGGTAATTGGTAATGAAAATAATTTGGATTCGTATTTTTAAATGATTCCGATTTGTATCATATTCTATATACTAGAATATCAAATAAATATGGGATATTCTATCTTTTTTTGTATTTATTTGATTATGTTATGATATAGTAATTGTGTTATGAAGAGCTAATATGAAATAGTTAATAACTAGGATCCCAGTAGTTTAGGAAAGAATTCTGATAAATGCACAATTTGTGTTCTGAGA
Organism: Lathyrus sativus; assembly: GCA_963859935.3. NCBI lineage: Eukaryota > Viridiplantae > Streptophyta > Magnoliopsida > Fabales > Fabaceae > Lathyrus > Lathyrus sativus. The sequence continues at coordinate 15,899 of CAWUDS030005672.1, read as the reverse complement.
GCCCGCTTAGCTCAGAGGTTAGAGCATCGCATTTGTAATGCGAGGGTCATCGGTTCGATTCCGATAGCCGGCTTTTTTTATTTCTTTTTTATTTCTATATCGATAGAATAGAATTCCATTCGGATACTGATAGAATCCTTCTAATTCTTCTTTGTACTACAGTAGTACAATACTTTAATAGTACAATACTTGAAGTAGATTTCACTTCATTTATAATATCATATTTGTCATTTAGTTTAGTTTTGATTTTTCTTTATGAGATTTTCCATTTTAAAAAGGAGTGTTTATGTCACGTTACAGAGGGCCTCGTTTCAAAAAAATACGCCGTCTGGGGGCTTTACCAGGACTAACCAGAAAAGAGCTTCCAGTTAGAAGAGTTGGAAGCGAAGAATCGCTCTCCAGTAAAAAATCTCAATATCGTATTCGTTTAGAAGAAAAACAAAAATTGCGTTTTCATTATGGTCTTACAGAACGACAATTGCTTAAATACGTTCGTATCGCTGGAAAAGCGAAAGGGTCAACCGGCCAGGTTTTACTCCAATTACTAGAAATGCGCTTAGATAACATACTTTTTCGATTGGGTATGGCTGCGACTATTCCTGAAGCCCGTCAATTAGTTAACCACAGACATGTTTTAGTTAATGGTCGTATAGTAGATATACCAAGTTATCGTTGTAAACACTAAAGATATTATTACAGCCAAGGATGAACAAAAATCGAGAACTATAATTCAAAATTCTCTTAAATCAGCCCCCCGCAAAAGAGTGCCAACCCATTTGACTCTTCATCCAGACCAATATAAAGGATTAGTCAATCAAATAATAGATAGTAAATGGGTTGGTTTGAAAATTAATGAATTGCTGGTTGTAGAATATTATTCTCGTCAGACTTAAACCTCGTTAAAATAACAAGAATTTTGATCCGAGTATTTTCCCCCCCCATTCGTGTATAGAAGTGGGTGTAGCAAAATTGTTATTCCTTGCCCACTTTATGCACAATTTTCTATATTACAGAAACAAATTAGGAATAGAGAATGCATATAAAAGTTGCAATAATTTTATCTATATATTATTTAAAACATTGACGTCAGTAACATTGATGAACTTGGTAAGGGTGCGGAAAGAGAGGGATTCGAACCCTCGGTAAACAAAAAGCCTACATAGCAGTTCCAATGCTACGCCTTGAACCACTCGGCCATCTCTCCTACATAATGATTATGTCCCTAAATCGAGTGAATAGTGAGGCATTTATATCCCATTTGCGTAAGCGCACACAATACAATCAATTGAAACTAAAAAAAAAAAAATTCTACTTCAACTTCAAAGCCTACCGTAGAATAAAGTAATTTGATTAATAAGTCCATTTTTACGTTATTTCGTACTGTATTGTACAATTCCTTTGTTTGGGGAATTATTTTATCACGCGATAAAAAATGAAATTATAGAATGGATTGCTACCTATGACTAGATCTCGGATAAATGGAAATTTTATTGATAAGACCTTTACCATTGTAGCCAATATCTTATTACGAATAATTCCCACAACTTCTGGAGAAAAAGAGGCATTCACTTATTACAGAGATGGTGCGATTTGATTATTTTTTTTTTTTACCGATCTCAGTCTTAGGAGAAAGATACATTCTTCAGAGACAAATCAAAAAAAACCGACGCTTGCTGAAGGTGAAGTTTGGAAATAAAACGATTAATCCCTTCTGTCGTGTATTCCCGATTAATGCAGCCTCAATATGCTTCAATTTTAGGTTTATAGTATTAAGCGAAAGGTTATACCTATATATACCTATTTATGGGGTTAGGTGAATCCTACTCCACTAGTACAAATAGGCGGCATGGGGGAAGAAGCACTACGCTAGGGAATCAACAACAGGAGAAAAATTTGTAAAAAAAATCCTTCCTTTCTTATCGGGATCGGGACTAACTAGAATGGTTGGGACAACAAACATCCATCTCGTTCGTATTTTGGATACCCATATAACCATCAAAGACTGTTGAAGTGACTAATTCCGGGAAATTAAGCGGCGTTGAGGACAAATAAATTGTTGAAGTTACGATTGATTTATCCAGTAATAACTTACTAAATGTTAATAAAAGATCCTTTACAGAAAGGTTGGCTAGAGATTTCGTGTAAAAACACTAGTCCCGCTCAGTTGATAATGAGAATATTGCAATCTTTTTTGATTCCATGGATGTTTCTCATTATCCACATAAAGGAGGAGCCGTATGAGATGACAATCTCACGTACGGTTCTGGAACGGAGATTCTTTGAACCGAATGACGACCGTAACGGATGTCGGCTCAATCTGAAGGAAATTATGCGGAAGCTTTACAGAATTATTATGAGGCGATGCGACTGGAAATTGATCCCTATGATCGAAGTTATATACTTTATAACATCGGCCTTATCCACACAAGTAACGGAGAACATACAAAAGCTTTGGAATACTATTTTCGGGCACTCGAACGAAACCCTTTCTTACCTCAAGCTTTTAACAATATGGCCGTGATCTGTCATTACGTGCGACTATCTCCACTATAGAAAGAAAAAAGAAAAGAACCTCCACTAATAGTCATAAATACTAGACAAAAAAAATAGGCTTTCTACATATATATCGTTCGAAACAACGATTTTTATGAGCTGTAGCAAAGAAAGAAACTTCATATTCATAGAAGTAAAAATATGAAGAAATAGAATATATATATGCCTAGATACTTTTTTCTATGGATAAAAGATCTAATTGATAAAGGAAGCACCGTAAAGATCAATTAACAAGGTTTTTGGCCGATACAACCAGAACTGCTTACTTATATGATGATAGATTCGAAATCAACTTATGTAATAAAGTTGATCCCCGAAGGTTTTGAGCAGCGGTGTAGTATCAGATCCCAAAGATAGTAAGTCTTTTCTTATGAAGAAAAGTCTTTCTCACAGATTCTATAGAAATAGATATATTATATATGAAATGATATATGAACTCGAGATAGTTACCTTTGAGAAAATTCAAATAAGAGCGTTAGTATTAATGTCGATGCCTTCTTCTTCAGAAGGTAGGAGAAAAGATAAAACTAAAAACAAAGGATTCAATTGAATTATTAATCCAAATTCAAGTTTTAAACTCATGTAATTAACCTCTTTTCTTGTTATTAACTCCAGAAAAAATGGAAGATCAAAAGAATTGACTGTTGAGCCGTATGAGTCAGGAAACTCTCAAGTACGGTTCTAAGGGAAGGATTTTACTCCCCTATTCCGACCGCGGAGAACAGGCCATTCGACAGGGAGATTCTGAAATTGGAGAATCTTGGTTTGATCAAGCTGCTGAATATTGGAAACAAGCTATAGCCCTTACCCCTGGTAATTATATTGAGGCACAGAATTGGTTGAAGATCACAGGGCGTTTTGAATAAGAACAGTCTTTTTATTATTTTCTTTTTTTTATTCTAATTCAAATATTATTGTCTATATTTTATTCTCTAATAGAGAATAAAATATATAGAAAATCCATTATATATATTGAATTTTTGATAGTTTATTGTCCCCATCAATCAAATAAAAGGGTCCGTTGAGCGCCTCACTGCTATGTCATAATGGATCCGAACACTTGCCCCGGATTCACTTCCGGATCCTAATTGTTCTAGTGAATAACTCAAGAAAATATGGAATAGATGGGAGATAGAAGAGAAAGATATTCAATATAAACATTTCTCATAAGTTCACGAATTATGTTTTATGTTGGCGGGTCTCTTTGTATGTGTTGTCCGGAAAGAGGAGGACTCAATGATTATTCGTTCGCCGGAACCAAAAGTCAAAATTTTGGTAGATAGGGATCCCATAAAAACTTCTTTCGAGCAATGGGCAAAACCTGGTCATTTCTCAAGAACAATAGCTAAGGGACCTGATACTACTACTTGGATCTGGAACCTACATGCTGATGCTCATGATTTCGATAGCCATACTAGTGATTTAGAGGAGATTTCCCGAAAAGTATTTAGTGCTCATTTCGGTCAACTCTCCATTATCTTTCTTTGGCTGAGTGGCATGTATTTCCATGGTGCTCGTTTTTCAAATTATGAAGCATGGCTAAATGATCCTACTCACATTCGACCTAGTGCCCAGGTGGTTTGGCCAATAGTAGGCCAAGAAATATTGAATGGTGATGTAGGGGGAGGTTTCCGGGGAATACAAATAACCTCCGGTTTTTTTCAGATTTGGCGAGCATCTGGAATAACTAGTGAATTACAACTCTATTGTACTGCAATCGGTGCGTTGGTCTTTGCAGCCTTAATGCTTTTTGCTGGTTGGTTTCATTATCACAAAGCTGCTCCAAAATTGGCTTGGTTTCAAGATGTAGAATCCATGTTGAATCACCATTTGGCAGGTCTACTAGGACTTGGGTCTCTTTCTTGGGCGGGGCATCAAGTACATGTATCTTTACCAATTAACCAATTTCTAAATGCTGGAGTAGATCCCAAAGAGATCCCACTTCCTCATGAATTTATCTTGAATCGGGATCTTTTGGCTCAACTTTATCCAAGTTTTGCTGAGGGAGCAACCCCATTTTTTACCTTGAATTGGTCAAAATATGCGGACTTTCTTACTTTTCGTGGAGGATTAGACCCACTAACTGGTGGTCTATGGCTTACTGATATTGCACATCATCATTTAGCTATTGCAATTCTTTTTCTCATTGCGGGTCATATGTATAGAACTAACTGGGGTATTGGTCATGGTATAAAAGATATTTTAGAAGCCCATAAAGGTCCATTTACAGGCCAGGGTCATAAAGGGCTATATGAGATCCTAACAACGTCATGGCATGCTCAATTATCTATTAACCTAGCTATGTTAGGCTCTTTGACCATTATTGTAGCTCACCATATGTATGCTATGCCTCCTTATCCATACCTAGCTACTGATTATGGTACACAACTGTCATTGTTCACACATCACATGTGGATTGGGGGCTTTCTCATAGTTGGTGCTGCTGCACATGCAGCCATTTTTATGGTAAGAGACTATGATCCAACTACTCGATACAACGATCTATTAGATCGTGTTCTTAGACATCGTGATGCAATCATATCACATCTCAACTGGGTGTGTATATTTTTAGGTTTTCACAGTTTTGGGTTGTATATTCATAATGATACCATGAGTGCTTTAGGGCGCCCTCAAGATATGTTTTCAGATACCGCTATACAATTACAACCTGTCTTTGCTCAATGGATACAAAATACCCATGCTTTAGCACCTGGCACAACAGCCCCTGGTGCAACAACAAGCACCAGTTTGACTTGGGGCGGTGGTGATTTAGTGGCAGTGGGCGGCAAAGTAGCTTTGTTACCTATTCCATTAGGAACCGCAGATTTTTTGGTACATCATATTCATGCATTTACAATTCATGTGACGGTATTGATACTCCTAAAAGGTGTTCTATTTGCTCGTAGCTCACGCTTGATACCGGATAAAGCAAATCTTGGTTTTCGGTTCCCTTGTGATGGCCCGGGAAGAGGGGGGACATGCCAAGTATCCGCTTGGGATCATGTCTTCCTAGGATTATTTTGGATGTACAATGCAATTTCTGTAGTAATATTCCATTTCAGTTGGAAAATGCAATCAGATGTTTGGGGAAGTATAAATGATCAAGGAGTAATAACTCATATCACAGGAGGAAACTTTGCGCAGAGTTCGATTACCATTAATGGGTGGCTTCGCGATTTCTTATGGGCGCAGGCATCCCAGGTAATTCAGTCTTATGGTTCCTCATTATCTGCATATGGTCTTTTTTTCTTAGGCGCCCATTTTGTATGGGCTTTTAGTTTAATGTTTCTATTCAGCGGGCGTGGTTATTGGCAAGAACTTATTGAATCCATCGTTTGGGCTCATAATAAATTAAAAGTTGCTCCTGCTACTCAGCCTAGAGCCTTAAGCATTGTACAGGGACGTGCTGTAGGAGTAACACATTACCTTCTGGGTGGAATTGCCACAACGTGGGCATTCTTCTTAGCAAGAATTATTGCAGTAGGATAATGGCTAGGAGGATTTGAAAAGCATTATGGCATTAAGATTTCCAAGGTTTAGCCAAGGCTTAGTTCAGGACCCCACTACTCGTCGTATTTGGTTTGGTATTGCTACCGCACATGACTTCGAGAGTCATGATGATATTACTGAGGAACGTCTTTATCAGAATATTTTTGCTTCTCATTTCGGACAATTAGCAATCATTTTTCTGTGGACTTCCGGGAATCTCTTCCATGTAGCTTGGCAAGGAAATTTTGAGGCATGGGTACAGGATCCTTTACATGTAAGACCTATTGCTCATGCAATTTGGGATCCCCATTTTGGTCAACCGGCTGTAGAAGCTTTTACGCGAGGGGGTGCGCTTGGCCCAGTGAATATTGCCTATTCCGGTGTTTATCAGTGGTGGTATACAATTGGTTTACGTACTAATGAGGATCTTTATACTGGAGCTATTTTTCTATTATTTCTTTCTTTCATATCCTTATTAGCGGGCTGGTTACACCTACAACCGAAATGGAAACCGAGCGTTTCGTGGTTTAAAAATGCCGAATCCCGCCTCAATCATCATTTGTCAGGACTATTTGGAGTCAGTTCCTTAGCTTGGGCAGGGCATTTAGTCCATGTGGCTATTCCAGGATCCAGAGGAGAATATGTTCGATGGAATAATTTCTTAAGTGTATTGCCTCATCCTCAAGGATTAGGGCCATTTTTTACAGGTCAGTGGAATCTTTATGCTCAAAACCCCGATTCTAGTAATCATTTATTTAGTACTTCGCAAGGCGCGGGAACTGCCATTCTAACACTTCTCGGGGGATTCCATCCTCAAACGCAAAGTTTATGGCTTACCGATATGGCCCATCATCATTTAGCTATTGCAATTCTTTTTCTAATTGCTGGTCATATGTATAGAACTAACTTCGGTATTGGGCACAGTATAAAAGATATTTTAGAAGCGCATATTCCTCCGGGGGGTAGATTGGGGCGTGGACATAAGGGTCTTTATGACACAATCAATAATTCAATTCATTTTCAATTAGGCCTTGCTCTAGCCTCGTTAGGGGTCATTACTTCTTTGGTAGCTCAACACATGTATTCGTTACCTGCTTATGCGTTTATAGCACAAGACTTTACTACTCAAGCTGCGTTATATACTCATCATCAATACATTGCAGGATTTATTATGACGGGGGCTTTTGCTCATGGAGCTATCTTTTTTATTAGAGATTACAATCCCGAACAGAATGAGGATAATGTATTGGCAAGAATGTTAGAGCACAAAGAAGCTATCATATCCCATTTAAGTTGGGCCAGCCTATTTCTGGGGTTCCATACTTTGGGACTTTATGTCCATAATGATGTCATGCTTGCTTTTGGCACTCCGGAGAAACAAATCTTGATCGAACCCATATTTGCCCAATGGATACAATCTGCTCACGGTAAAACTTCATATGGTTTCGATGTACTTTTATCTTCAACGAATAGTCCGGCGCTCAATGCGGGGCGAAGCATATGGTTGCCGGGTTGGTTAAATGCTATTAATGAGAATCGTAATTCTCTATTCTTAACAATCGGGCCTGGAGACTTCTTGGTTCATCATGCTATTGCTCTTGGTTTACATACAACTACATTGATCTTAGTAAAAGGTGCTTTAGATGCACGTGGTTCCAAGTTAATGCCGGATAAAAAGGATTTTGGTTATAGTTTTCCTTGCGACGGTCCGGGACGAGGTGGTACTTGTGATATTTCTGCTTGGGACGCATTTTATTTGGCAGTTTTCTGGATGTTAAATACCATTGGATGGGTTACTTTTTATTGGCATTGGAAGCACATTACATTATGGCAAGGTAATGTTTCACAATTTAATGAATCTTCAACCTATTTGATGGGATGGTTAAGAGATTATCTATGGTTAAATTCTTCACAACTTATCAATGGATATAACCCCTTTGGTATGAATAGTTTATCAGTCTGGGCGTGGATGTTCTTATTTGGACATCTTGTTTGGGCTACTGGATTTATGTTCTTAATCTCATGGCGCGGATATTGGCAGGAATTGATTGAAACTTTAGCATGGGCTCATGAACGCACACCTTTGGCGAATTTGATTCGATGGAGAGATAAACCTGTGGCTCTTTCGATTGTCCAAGCAAGATTGGTTGGATTAGTCCACTTTTCGGTAGGTTATATATTTACTTATGCAGCTTTCTTGATTGCCTCTACATCAGGTAAATTTGGTTAATTTCATTCTTTATTGTATCTCCAAAAATTGAATCTCTTTGTATGAAGAAGGTGCTTCTTCTATTTCTACATCTAGGATCCGACTTATTTCTATCATTGATACTAATAGGAAATGAATCATCATCATAATGGCAAAGAAAAGTAGCATTGCCAGGGAGAAGAAGAGGCAAAAATTGGAAAAAAAATATCATTTGATTCGACGATCTCCAAAAAAAGAAATGAGCAAAGCTCAGTCGTTAAGTGAGAAATGGGAAATTAAGGCAAAGTTCGAAGCACTACCGCGTAATAGTGCACCTACACGTCTTCATCGACGTTGTTTTGCGACTGGAAGATCACGAGGTAATTATCGACACTTTGGATTATCTAGACACGCACTTCGTGAAATGGTTCACCAATGTTTGTTGCCCGGTGCAACAAGATCGAGTTGGTAAGAATAAAAAATTCTCTTCATTTTTTTATTCTTTTTGATGATCTGCGATCATAGGACGGTCCCTTGACCATTCCGTATAAATGGTTTATTCTATTTGTACAGATATGGTGGAGGGGCGGCAGGCAAATTCAATCTCTGTTTTCCATTAATTGTCAATTGTTCTTCTTATGGCATGGCGGAGTGGAGCAACTTGGTAGCTCGCAAGGCTCATAACCTTGAGGTTACGGGTTCAAATCCTGTCTCCGCACCATTTTGGATAAAAATGGAAATTCACTTATATATATATTTGATAATATAAAGAAATATACTATTCAATACAGAAGTAACGGCGGATAGCGGGAATTGAACCCGCGTCTTCTCCTTGGCAAAGAGAAATTATACCATTCAACTATATCCGCATTTTTTTATTCTAATTGATACTTTCTATATCAATTCGATTTGTGCAGAGATGTATTTGATATCTATTAGGAGTGATCAATAAAAAAGTCGAAATCTATAGATATATATCTATCTTATCTTTAATCAATTTCTCTATGTATGTATTAGATAAAGGATACATACATGGAGAAATTGATTTATCCAAAAGATTTGACTTCAATTGAAATTGGGTTAGTGATGAAGTCGGAGGGTTTCCTCGAAGCATCCATGGCTGAGTGGTTAAAGCACCCAACTCATAATTGGCGAAGTCGTGGGTTCAATTCCTACTGGATGCATCCCCATAGAAATATCCCCCACTCGATTTTTGTTACAGAATGAAATTTGTAAATACAGCTACATGATTATCTGAATTATATTGACTATATTCATTCTTTATCTTCTTTTCAAAAAAAAAACGATTGGATCCGTATCAATATCAATGGAATCTCATCATCCATCAATAACAAAGGTGTGGTCGATTCAATCCAATTATGTTAGAATAGTTATAATAACATTTGATCTGTATCAATGGACGATGGACTCCCAAGAAACGGTAGAAGAATGCGACCTATTATGGGACATACAATGCATTACAAACGTATGATCATTATGCTTGAACCGGCTTATTCGATTCCTTAGAATCGGGTTATTCTATTCCACCTCTTAGTTAGAAAGAAAAGAACTTAAACAATTAATAACATGGCGATACATAAAACTTCGAGCCCGAGCACACGCAATGGAGCCTTAAACAGTCAAGTGAAATCCAATTCACGAAATCGTTTGATTTCTGGACAACATCATTGTTGTAAAGGGCGTAATGCCAGAGGAATTATTACCGCAGGGCATAGAGGGGGAGGTCATAAGCGTCTATACCGTAAAATTGATTTTCGACGCAATGAAAAAGACATATATGGTAGAATCATAACTATAGAATATGACCCTAATCGAAATGCACACATTTGTCTCATACACTATGGGGATGGTGAGAAAAGATATATTTTACACCCCAGAGGGGCTATAATTGGAGATACCATTGTTTATGGTACAGAAGTTCCTATAAAAATGGGAAATGCCCTACCTTTGAGTGCGGTTTGAACTATTGATTTACGTAATTGGAAGTAACCAATTAGGTTTATGGCGAAACCTAGAAATCGATCTCTTATCCAATTGGAGTACCTCTACAGGATAGACTTCAACAGAAAACTGAAGAGTAACGGCAGCAAGTGATTGAGTTCAGTAGTTGCTAATATACCATTATTGACCCTAGAGATATAGTAATATGGAGAAGACAAAATTGTTTCAAGCACCGACAGAACACGAAGCGCTCCTCGTTTCAAACAAATAAGGGGAAGATCCGGATTATTCACATTTCATTTGATGGTCAAGGACAAATTGAAAGCGAAGCAGTGGTAATTCTAAGGATTCCCCCGGGAAAAAATAGAAATGTCTCCTACGTTACCCGTACTAGGTGTAAGTAGCAACGTAATTTCATAGAGTCATTCGGTCTGAATGCTACATGAAGAACATAAGCCAGATGAAGGAACGGAACAGAAAGACCTAGGATGTAGAAGATCATAACATGAGTCATTCGGAAGATTTGGATTCGTATAATATATATCCACTCATGTGGTATGGTACTTCGTTATGTCATTTATAATCTACGAAATAAACGATATATAAGATGCAGCTGTATAGATATTAGAATCTACATCCAGAAAGCCGTATGCTTTGGAAGAAGCTTGTACAGTTTGGGAAGGGGTTTTGATAAGAATCTACTTCAACCGATATGCCGTTAGGCACGGCCATACATAACATAGAAATAACACTTGGAAAGGGTGGACAATTAGCTAGAGCAGCGGGTGCTGTAGCGAAACTGATTGCAAAAGAAGGTAAATCAGCAACATTAAAATTACCTTCTGGCGAGGTCCGTTTGATATCCAAAAACTGCTCAGCAACAGTTGGACAAGTAGGGAATGTTGGGGTAAACCAGAAAAGTTTGGGCAGAGCCGGAGCTAAACGTTGGCGAGGCAAGCGTCCTGTAGTAAGAGGGGTCGTTATGAACCCTGTAGACCATCCACATGGGGGTGGTGAAGGGAGGGCCCCAATTGGTAGAAAAAAACCCTCAACTCCTTGGGGTTATCCTGCACTTGGAAGAAGAACTAGAAAAACGAATCAATATAGTGATAATTTGATTCTTCGTCGCCGTAGTAAATAGTCGAGCGTAAGCGTAGATAAAATAGAATTTGTTTCTTCGTCTTTACAAAAGAAAATAGCAATTTACTGGGACATTATAGGATTTTCTTTTTTTAGAGATTCTATATTTTAGAATTGGAAATATAAGAGAACAAAATTAACTTTTTTAGTTATTATAGGAGGAATAATTAACTATGACACGTTCACGAACAAAAAATCCTTTTGTAGCCAATCATTTATTAAGAAAAATAAAGAAGCTTAACACAAAAGGAGAAAAGGAGTTAATAAAAACTTGGTCCAGAACATCTACCATTATACCTACAATGATTGGGCATACCATTGCTATCCATAATGGAAAAGAGCATTTACCTATTTATATAACAGATCGTATGGTAGGCCATAAATTAGGAGAATTTTCACCTACTCGAAAACTTGGGAGGGTATCCAAAAAATGAGAAAAAATATATTTCTCAATTTACCCTTGGACCTATATTTTTTTACCATATATTTAAAAATACAGGTCACAATCATCATTGAAGTGAATTTTCCCATTCATTTTAGGATACTTTTCGCAATCATCATTGATAAAAATGAACATTATGAGGATTCGGATTAATTAATAAATTACTCAATCTGTTGCAGAATAAAAAGAATTGTATTATTCTGCAACAGAAAAAGAAATAAAGATATAGAAAGTTTAATAAAAAAAAATATAATTATGGATAAACAAAAAGATACCGAGTGGTGGTTATGGGCCAAAAAATACATCCGCTTGTTTTCCGACTTGGTGCAACTCAAAGTCATTATTCTATTTGGTTTGCAAAACCAAAAATGTATTCCGAGAATGTAAAAGAAGATAAAATTATACGATATTGTATCAATAATTTTATACAAAAAACGGTACCCGAATCCTGTGAATTCGAGACCGATATCTCTGGCTATGGAATGGGACGAATAAAGATTCAAAAAAGAATCGATCTGATTAAAGTGATAATCTATATGGGACTTCCAGACTCCTTAAAAGAAAAGGTTAAGGATCTAAGAGTCGAACAATTAAAGACTCAAGTGCAAAAAAAAGTAACTTGTGGGAACCGAGAACTCGACCTTGAAATTACAAAACTTCCAAGTCCTTATCTTTATAGAGACGCTAAAATTGTTGCAGAATTTTTAAGCGAACTATTACGGAATCGAATTTCGTTTCGTAAAGCAATGCAAAAAGGTATTGAATTAGCTGAACAGGCAGATACAAAAGGAGTTCAAATAAAAATTGCGGGACGTATGGAAGGAAAAGAAATTGCACGTGTCGAATGGACGAGAGAAGGTAGGGTTCCTCTACAAACCATTCGAGCTCCAATGGATTTTTGTTCCGTTCCACTTGTAACTTTGTTTGGGGTATTCGGAGTCAAAATCTGGATATTTCAAAACTTCTAAACAACGACTAATCAACTTTCCCTTATAACGTTGCATCTTTTTTTAAAACAAAAAATGACAATTTGAAATACTTTACGTTGAAGAAATTACAAAATTTGGAAGATTGAATAAAAAAAAATTAATGAATCATTTTAGAATGAAGGAGTTGCTATGCTTAGTGTGTGACTCGTTGGTTTTTTTTGAGTGTTTCAATTTCTACAAAAATTCGTAGAATTCATTACTATAAAAAACCTACTCATCGCTTCCCATTATCTGGATAGAAAGAACTGCCGAAAATAGAAAATCAAAATAAGGATCTATGTGGTGATATAATTATAGCAACTGAAATAAAAAAATAAAATTATTAGTTGTAAAGCAATAAGAATATACAGATAAATGAAGGGGTGAAAGAAAGCTAGAAAAAGGATATTAATGATATAGAATTCTACTATGTAAAGGTCTATTGGTCATCTCATAAAAAGTAGTGTAATAAAGCATCAATATTCAAAATTCATCCATATATGGATGAATATTAGAATAAACGAATAAAGAGCCACGAATCAAGAAAACTGAGAGGGTTGATTCAACAAAAAAGAATAAAAAAAAAACAAAATCTTATTAATCTTATTAAAGCAGCTCCATTGTAGAATTTAGACCTAACCATAAATTGAAAAGCGATGGGAACGACGGAACCTGTGAATACAAAAGATTCCATGAAAATTAGAAATCTTACTGATTCATTAGATGGGATGGCGGAAGAAACTAAAAATTCATGGTTTTTTGAGGAGTTGTGGACGAACCCAACATTACATCTTCAATTTATAATCAGAGAGTCAATATTCGCCCGCGAAAATCCCGCGATTCTATTTCATTTTCTATTTTAGAAAAAAATATGTATATTAGTGTATATTATTTTAATTATTATTCTTTTTTCGGTTCCAGATTTTTCAATCGATTTATTTGCGAGGAGCCGTATGAGGTGAAAATCTCATGTACGGTTCTGTAATAGAGATGGAATTGAGAAATAACCATCAACTATAACCCAAAAAGAACGAGATTCCGCAAACATCATAGAGGGAAATTAAAAGGAAACGCCTCTCGCGGTAATAAAATTTGCTTCGGAAAATATGCTCTTCAGGCACTTGAGCCCGCTTGGATCACATCTAGACAACTAGAAGCGGGTCGACGGGCAATGTCACGAAATGTTCGCCGGGGTGGACAAATATGGGTCTGCATATTTCCAGACAAACCAGTTACAGTAAGACCTACCGAAACGCGTATGGGTTCGGGAAAAGGATCGCCTGAATATTGGGTAGCTGTTGTTAAACCCGGAAAAATACTTTATGAAATGGGAGGGGTCCCAGAAAATATCGCTAGAAAGGCGATTTCAATAGCGGCATCCAAAATGCCTATACGAACTCAATTCATTTTTTCCAAATAATCATTAGAACGAATGTTAGTATGAAAAAAGGAAATTCTCCGTTTCTTTTTTTTTTGAACACACAATATTTTTTTTATTTCAACTTTTTGACTGAAAGATAAGAAAAAAGGATATGATTCAACCTCAAACCTATTTAAATGTAGCCGATAATAGCGGAGCGCGCGAATTGATGTGTATTAGAATCATAGGAGCTAGTAATCGACGGTATGCTTATATGGGTGACATTATTGTCGCTGTAATCAAAAAAGCAGTGCCAAATTCATCGTTAGAAAGATCTCAAGTCATCAGAGCTGTAATTGTACGTACCTCTAAAGAACTAAAACGTCATAATGGTATAATAATAAAATATGATGATAATGCAGCCGTTCTCATTGATAAACAGGGAAATCCAAAAGGAACTCGAATTTTTTCCGCAATAGCCCGAGAATTGAGACAGTTAAATTTTACTAAAATAATTTCACTCGCACCCGAGGTGCTATAATCTGATATAATACGTTATACTTGATATTTGATGGAGTATCCCCATGAATCGGTAGTAGGATTTATATATATATTATATAAATATAAAGGGGATCCATACATAAATATCCATGAACAGGATCTATGGTCCATATACACACATAGACCTAAGGATACATACATCAAGGGTTATTGGAGATTCCATGTACTAATTCATGATTTAACATGTACAGAATAAAAGCCTTTCATTTGTTTATTTTCGAGAAAAATATTAAAATAAAAATGAAATATATACTCTCTTCAACCGGGTTATTCTACCTCTTATAAATAAAAAAAAAAAAACAGCTCCGTTATCTTAGAAAGAAAACCCTATTATCTTCCACCTAATAGCATAAAAAAACATAATTACAGGAGGCTATCATGAACAAAGATATGATCGGAAATATGTTCACATTGTTACGCAATGCGGACATGAATAGAAAAAGAATTATTCCAATACCGTTCACTAAGATGAACGAAAACATTGTTCAAATTCTTTTACGACAGGGTTTTCTTGAAAACGTCAGAAAACATCGAGAAAGCAACAAAAAGTTTTTAGTTTTAACTCTAAAGTATAGAAGAAATAATAAAGGATCATATCCTTTTAAAAGTTGTTTAAATTTTAAACAGATTAGTACGCCCGGTCTACGAATATATTCTAACTATCCCAAAATCCCAAAAGTTTTGGGAGGAATAGGGATTGTAATTCTTTCTACTTCTAGGGGTATAATCACCGATCGACAGGCTCGATTAGAAAAAATAGGAGGTGAGATAATATGCTTAATATGGTAAAATTACTTCTTCCGATTACGAAACACACAGACGATTTTATGAAAGTCATGAAAAAAGAATTTCAGGATGACGACTCCAAATTTATAGTTAGAGACCCAGTAGAACCCTCCGCAGAATTCTATTTTATCCGAATGTATTCGCAATATAATCGAAGAGAAACACGATTTTTATTGTATCGCTTTTATTTAGAAGCCCATATGAATATTTTGTTTGGTGCGCTTCTGGATCCCAATTGGGGCCCTTTGGATGTTGTTATTTTGGCTGGTCCTAGTGACGATGACGATCATGGTGGGTACTTCGCTTAATTTTATTGAATCTATCAATTTACCTAAAGCAACCTGCAACGTTGCAGGTTGCTTTAGGTAAATTGAATTTCAAGAGAAAAAAAAAAACACCCAAGGATATTTCTCTATGATTACCTTACATTTGGTAACCTTCTATATTCCG
>CAWUDS030005671.1:0-48168 GCA_963859935.3 Lathyrus sativus | reverse complement strand
CCTATCATCCTTTTGGTGGTAGTAGCCGTGTGTCTTTCATCCCATCATCCTTTTGGTAATGACGACCTTTTGCCAGTTGCTTACGGTTTATTCAGAGGTTTACATTTTCCAGTATTTCAATTCTCAAGCATCTCTTTTTCTTTCGGACAAATTCAGGGTCTTCTTTATATCTAATTGACTTCTACCTCAGGAAAATGAATGTTGTAGTAGTTCATTTCCCTAGGTTTAAGCCTATTAGATAGGGGCATCTGTCATACCCTAAATTTGTCCTATCCATTTTCAAATGTTTTCGTCTTTTATTATTCTTTCATGTTTTACATTGCCCGCTTATTTCTGATTATTTAGACACGTGCCCCGCTTGCAATTGGGCACTTTCCAAATTTTATCCTTATTTTGCCCAATAAGAATGTGACATGTGGCCTAAGGTTTTTTTGTGTGAATATTATTTCAATTTCTTAACTTTTCTTTTCCTTTCAAAATATTATTAATAATAATAATTATTTTATATATACTTGTTTTGTTTGATAGTAATAACAATTAATACTGCCGTTTATTAAATATTTTGTAGGTTTTGGTTTGTTTTTATATATTGTAAATATTTTTTATAAATATTAATTTTCTTTAACTAGTTATATTAATTAACTTTGTAATTATTAATGGATTTTGTTTTTTTATAAACTAATTGAAGAAAATGAAGAGAGATTTTTTTAAAAAAAAAGAGAGGGAATTGGAATTGGGCAGGCCCATTTGTGGGGGAGCCTGTTAGGGTTTCTTTTTGGCTGCATTTAAAGGGAGGAAGTCTTCAAGTTAGGGGGGGGGAATCACTGTTCATTATCATTCCCACTTCTCTCAAAACGGCGCCACAAACCCTAAATTTTGATTTTCACTGTTCATCTCCTAGAACAGCAAAATTCGTCGCCTGGAAACCCAAACCCTTACATCTCGCATCACCAAAACCCTCTCTCCGCTCCTTCAAACCTTGTTTCAGCCGCCAAAACCTTCATCTGAACCTTTCTTCTACTCCGACTCTCTCTCTCTCTCACCGCCCTTCATTGCCTTCTTCAACTCTTCATCATCTCAACCACACCTTTTCTCCTCCACAAAAACGATTCGCCGCCACCGTTTTATGATGGATCTGCCCAACAACCATGACAATCTGTTCACCGTGTAAATTAACGAGGCAATACTACAACAGTAAGGCGACCACGGTTCGGTTTCTATTAAGATACTCGATTCACTCTCACATTTCGAAGACAACGGTGAAAAAAGCCTCCGACCCACCTCAGCCACGATCTTCCAGCTCTCCCTATCGCAACAATTATCTGACTCCGATGATGCTAGTTCGAGTTGCTCTCGCACTTTAAAGATGACGATAAAAGCTCCGACAATCTCACGGTAGAGAATGACAGCGCGAACGCCATCACAGCTACGAGTCCTTCATAAAATTCCGTTTCGATTCCGCGACAACATCGAGTGGCATTTCAGCATTTTTGGTCTCGCCGCGATTTCAACGCTTTTCCACAATATTGCTTCATCTTTCGGCAACTTTTCAAACATATTAAGGCTTCTTATTTTCGGTTTTAAATCATATAAATCCCGTTCTATAATACATTGATATGGTGAGGAATTAGAGTTTGGTTTTCCTCCTTTTAAGACAGGGTTTGTATATGCTGGTATCAGTATTTTTTCTAAAGTTGTTGTGAATGTTTTTTATGCTATCAAGGTCAAATGCTAATGTTGTTAAGCAGGTTGGGTGTAAGTTTCGGATGGTTGGTGTATGTATCCGGGTTCATAATTTGGTTTTTTTTATTATTACATTTGGATTTGTACTGTTTTGTTTGGTTGGATAATCTTCAAAGATAGCATCGATCTATTCTTAAGCTCATTCTAGAAATTTTGTTTGTGCTGAACTTTTATGGATCTTGCTAACAAATTATCGATTTAGTTAAAATTGTGCTTCAAAGTATCATGGTCTTTTAAGACATTGTATTGAATTTATGAACTATTGTGATGTCGCATTTGAAATCTGTGTGTGAACTGTCGACTTTATGCGGTAAACGTTTGAATCGGAGTCGTGCTGGCGTGTTATTTGCGTTCCGCATAATTCTTGCAGTTCTGTATGTTGTGTTTCATGACCCTGTTTCCTGCAGATTCTATTCTTATAGGGGACCAGGTGAACGTTCGGCATCAAATTTAGTAGGATTTTCTTTGTCAATTAAAATTTTGTTATTATTATTTTTTTTAGTTAGCTTTTAATCAATTAAATCTATTAGGCAGTATAAAAATATGTTTTAATAAATTCCCAGACCTTTTTTAATAACATTTGTGAAACTCGAATATAAAAAAAACGCAAGTCACTTTTAGTAGTTAGTTTGTTTTAATACATATTCAAATTTCTTTTTACGTAAATAAAAACTGTAGAATGTTCTTCAAACTTACTTTCAAGATATGAGTAATTATTAATATTACTATTATTTCTATAATTTTAATTCAATCTAGTTTTATTATTAAAATCATTTGTATTACAACTTAAACAGTCTATTTTTATTACTATTATTTCTTTGTAAAAATTTCATTGAGTCTTCTCTAAACAAATTTTAGGACAACTTTGTAGATAGAAGTCTAGAGTTTCTGGTTTTTTTAAAATCATCTTTTTTTTTTAAACAAATTGGGTTAGTAAACTATTTCAAAATTAATAGTTTTTCTAAATCTTTATTCAACATATTTCCTTTACTATTAACTTATTTTTCAATCAAGTCACGAAAAAAAGAACTTTTAAGGTCAAGCATCTTTCGAGTTCTTGAATAATCACTATTGGGACGTACGCCTTGGGTAGTGACATTCAACTTTTCGTTTCAAAATACGCCCTTTAAATATTTAGACAAGGAAATGTCATTGGAGTCTAGCATTCCACATGATACTTTCGTTGTTTATTCAAACAATATTCCATAAATTAAATCAAAATCATTGCTCCATTTATTAAGTAGCTTATTTTATAAGACAATTTCAAAATAGATTTTCTTTTAAAAAAGAAAAACTTTGAAGCAATAATATTTCTTAAGCATGCTTAATCAAATCGTTTTTTAGTTAAATTAAGAAAAATTAAACTCTTGAAGTCTAGCACTTCTTGAGTTTTCGAATGGATATTATTGAGGTGTACACCTTAAATAATGTATTGCTCAACTTTTCGCTCTTAAACATACTCTCTTTTGGACAAAAAATATCATAAGAATCTAGCATTCCGTGTGATATTTTTGTTGTTCATCCAACCATTTTCGAATGAAAAAGGTGTTGTCGAGATCTAGCATCACGATAATACTCCGATTAATTGGTTGTGAGGTCGACGTCTCATCTACCAAATAATGGTCATTTTCAAATCCAATCTCGCATTCTCACCTCTCATACCACAATCCTTTTTTCATACCCTCAATTCAATATTTCAAAATATTTTCTAGATTAAAACTCCAAAAGAAGGAGGTTCTTGGAATCTAGCATTCCTTGAATTTTCGAGTGAATAGTTCTCGAGGCACGCTCTTGAGTTATTATTCACTTCAATCTTTCGACTTTTTCCAAAACACCTTTTTTGATGCAAACCTCGAAAGAAGGAGGTTCTTGGAATCTAGCATTCCTTGAATCTTCAAGTGAATAATTCTCGAGACACGCTCTTGAGTTGTTATTCACTCAATCTTTCGACTTTTCAAACTCAATCATTTTCGAACATTCTCCTAAGTCAAGTGCTCATACGCATTCGCAATCCACATTTCGCACACACCTCACATTTCACCGTGGTTTCGATATTAGGGGCACCCTTAGGGACTAATAACGTTTCTTACAATCTAACACGTCGTCAAGTCGGTTCCATCTTCAATCAAAATCCTCGACACGTCGTCGAGCCGTTTTCTAACCAACCTCTTATTGCCTCACATTCCGTTTTCGATCCGATCTTTCTACAAACGTTTTTTTTAAACTTACGAAAGATGGGTATTCTTAGAATCTAGCATTCTTTGAATATTCAAATGAGTAACTCTCGAGGCATGCCCTTGAGTTGTTATTAGTTCATTCTTTCGTTTTCAAAATCTCTAACTCCTTTCAACCCAATTTCCGAAAGAACTGAGTTCTTGGGATCTCGCATTCCTTGAAATTCTTGAGTGAAAAGCTCTTGGGGCACGCTCTTGGGGTGCTTGTCATTCACTCTTTCGTATCAACTCAAACTTCAATCCTTTTCAAACCTCATCTTTTCGTGGTTGTTATCACGAACTACGACTGCTCTGATTCTTCATTCTCGTCCGAATGTAAGATACGTAGGCACAAGATTGCGATGATCTTGGCGAGCACACTTCCATTTTTCTCCCCCTATTACACACTTCTATCTTCCTCCTTTTTTTCCCAACCTTTCCCGTAGTCGAACTACGACGCTCTGATTTCTCATTCTCGTCTGAATGAGCATACGTAGGCACAAGGGCCCCAATCCTTGACAAGCACCCTATCTTCTAACCACCCATCTCTCCTTAGCATTTTTAACCTTTTAACCTACCAATTCTCCTTTAACATCAAGAAGAAAAATAACCAAACCTAGACAACACTCTCCACAAAATACCTTAAGAGGTTCCCGTTGAGTACAACGGACGTGAGGGGTGCTAATACCTTCTCCTCGCGTAACCGACTCCCGAACCCGGAACTTGGTTGCGACAGCCCTGTTCCTATCCTTTCGTTTTAAGAGGTTTTCTCGATATTTTCCTCTCCTGTTTATTCGGGAAAAATAAAGTTCGGGTGGCGACTCTGTCGAACCTCATTTCCGCGCCTTTCGCGCGAGGGTCGTTTCTTCGAAATGTCTCCGTGATTTTTCGAGGTGCGATAAATTGTAATTGCTAAAAATTTCGCACTATTTATTTCATAGGAAATCGAACTTGTGGGTGTCGTTCACACCAAGTATTCGACATATTGATCGCACACAAACTGCTCATGAATTTGTCAATTTAATTTTACCTTAATATTTCATTGGAAATTGGTTGATTCAAAGTGGTATTAATTTAGATAATTGGTTGTGAAAATTGTTGATTTGTTTATCTCATCGAATTCATTCTGCGAGATATTGGATCGAACTCTAGTATGGTCGAAGGCTAGCTTCTGGTTCGACAAGAATTAAGCATGAGGTTGAAGTATCTTCGCATGTTGCTGCCGGAGTAATGCGTATTATAGTCAAAGTTTGTTCTAACATGCATTAGTCAATATTGCTAGGGTTGTTAGCATGTTGAATTTGGCCTTGCTTGCAAGCCTAATGGTTTAAGTTAGCTTGTATCCTAAGTTAGCTTGTAATGGGTAATTGTTAAAAATCTCATTAGGTTAATGTGCTATTTTTATTATAAATAGGATGCTAGTTTCTCAATCTTGGCATAAGAAAAATAGGAAGATAAAATCCTAATTTCAAGAGAGAGAGAGAGAGAGAGAGAGAGAGGTTATATTGTTATTCTTGTATACTTGTAATCTTGTTCTAAGAGTAAGGGAAAGAATAGAAGTTTATAACCAATCCTTGTTGTTCCTTGTTGTTTTACCTTGTTATCTTTGTTAACCCTAACCCTTGTGTGTTTCTTGATCATAAAGAAAATCGTTTAAATTTTGTTTCAAGATATCCGATTCACAATAAATTGGTGTTGTAGGCGTGGAGAAGATGCCTTCAACAAAGTATGAGATTGAAAAGTTCACCGGAGTGAATGACTTTGGTCTGTGGCGCTTGAAGATGAAAGCCCTACTGGTTCAACAGGGTTGTTTGGAAGCGTTGAATGGAGAGGCAGCCATGGACGATATGTTAATGGAAAAATAAAAGATGGGCATTATTGAGAAATCCCACATCGCAATATTTTCAAGCCTTGGTGATAAGGTTCTTTGACAGGTATCAAAGGAGACTACAACATCAAGATTATGGGTGAAACTTGAAAGTTTATACATGACCAAATCTCTGGTGAATCGACTCTACCTGAAGCAAGATTTGCATTCATTCAAGATGATTGAAGACAAAGTGTTGGATAAGCCATTGGATATGTTCAATAAGCTAATTCTTGATCTTGAAAATATTGATGTGAAGATCGATGATGAAGATCAAGCATTGTTACTGTTGTGTGCTTTACCCAGAACACATGCTCACTTCAAAGAAACTCTCTTGTATGGAAGGGAGTCTCTGACCTTTGAAGAAGTTCAACCAGCCTCGTATTCAAGGACTTGAACGAACGAAAGGAGCATAAATCTTCGAGGTTGGCGAAGGTTTGGCTGTTAAAGGGAAATTCTTGCGAAAGGATGGTAAGTTTGACAAGAAGAAAGGTAAAAGTCAACATAAATCTTATAGTGGTGAAACATATGATATTCGATGTTATCATTGTAAGAAGGAGGGTCACACAAGAAAGGTGTGCCCTAAATGCATGAAAGATCATGGAGGTAATGGTAATGCAGCCATTGTTCAAGATGACTTCGACTCATCTAATGTTCTTGTGGTTTCAAGTTGCGACTCGAGAAAAGAGTGGATTATGGATTCAGGTTGCACTTGGCACATGACTCCAAACAGAGAATTGTTCGAGGAGCTATGTGATCAAGATGGTGGATATGTGCTGCTGAGAAATAAAAAATCTTGCAAAAAATGCAGGTATTGGATCTGTGAGATCCAAGCTCCAGGATGAGTCAATAAGGTTATTGACTGAAAGTTAAGTATGTACATGACTTGAAGAGAAATTTGATTTCTCTTGGTGAATTCAACAGAAAGGGGATATGTTTTTCAAGGAGAGAAAAATATCCTAAGAGTCATGAAGGGGTCAAAGGAAATCTTGAGAGGCGTGAAGAAACAAGGCTTGTATACCCTTGAGGCTGAGGTTGTAAGTGGTTCGACAAATGTTGCATCCACGACACCTGTGTCGAAGACAAAATTATGGCACATGAGATTGGGCCATGTCAGTGAAAGAGGCTTGATCAAATTAGGGAAGCAGAACCTGCTAGGAGGTGACAAAGTCGAAAAGTTGGAGTTTTGTGAATCTTATGTATTTGGTAAATCCTATAGGGCGAAGTTTAACAAAGGCAAGCAAAGAGCACATGGATCCCTGGATTACATTCATGCTGATCTTTAAGGGCCTGCAAGGAATCCTTCACACTCAGGTGCAAGGTATTTTCTATCCATCATTGATGAATATTCTATAAAGCTATGGGTATTCATTAGAAGACGAAGGATGAAACTTTTGAGAATTTCAAAAGTTGGAAGATTCTGGTCGAAACCCAAACTGCCAGAAAGGTTAAGAGGTTGAAAATCGATAATGGCCTTGAATTTTGCAACGAAGCGTTCGACAATTACTGTATTGAGTATGGGATTGCAAAGTATAA
The DNA here is from genome assembly GCA_963859935.3 of Lathyrus sativus. Classification (NCBI taxonomy): domain Eukaryota; kingdom Viridiplantae; phylum Streptophyta; class Magnoliopsida; order Fabales; family Fabaceae; genus Lathyrus; species Lathyrus sativus. Next base: position 40,809 of record CAWUDS030005671.1, on the reverse strand, counting down.
GACTGTAGCAGATACTCTTCAACAAAATAGATTAGCTGAGAGATTCGATTGAACAATCCTTGAAAAGGTTAGATGCATGTTGGTTAGTGTTGGATTAAAGAAGGTGTTTTAGGCGGAAGCTGTTTTGACAACAGCTTACTTGATGATGTCCCTCGAATGCTTTGGGAATGAAGACATCTGAAGAAGTTTGGTCGGGACATCCACCTAGTCTCGACAGACTGAGATTATTTGGTTGGTGTGGCATATGCTCATATTAGGCAAGATATGGTCGAACCTAGAGCTCTGAAATGCATGTTCATAGGGATACCCTGAAGAAGTCAAAGCTTATAGGCTATGGTGCCTAGAGCCATGTCACAGAAGGTGTATCACTAGTTGAGATGTAGTTTTCAATGAAGTAGATATGGCTTTCAAGAAAACTGATGATGATGACGAAGGGCTGGAATAGGGAGAGATTCCTATTAAGGTGGAGCATGTTGATGTTGAATTGTTTACCCTAGATGAAGTCAAAGAAGACACAAAAGATGTTGTCGAAGATGAGGAGACTGATAATGACTACCTGCTAGCAAGAGACAGGTCGAGAAGAGTCACCAAGCCACCTCAGAGACTTGGGTATGCAGATCTTATAGCTTATGCCTTAATATCTGCAAGTGAGGTTCTAGACGAAGAACCTATAGACTATAAGGATGTTTATGAGTAGTCGAAAGAATACTGAATGGCTGAAGGCCATGGATAATGAGATGAAATCTCTTCATGAAACAACACCTGGGAAACTGATCAAGAAACCTACTGGAGCCAAGTTAGTTAGTTGTAAATGGATTTTCAAAGTTAAGGAAGGAATTGAAGGAGTGGCATCAAAGAGATACAAGGCAAGATTGGTTGCTAGGGGGTTCACTCAGAAAGAAGGTGTCGACTTCAATGATGTGTTCTCTCCTGTTGTGAAGCACAGATCCATTCGAATGTTTCTTGCCACAGTGGCACAATTCAACCTTGAACTCGAATAGATGAATTGTGAAGATTGTGTTCTTGTATGGTGATTTAGATGAAAAAATCCTGATGAGGTAACCTGAAGGGTATGTCTAAAAAGGGAAGGAAGATTATGTGTACAAGCTGAATAGATCCTTATACAGACTGAAATAATTTCCTCGACAGTGGAACAGGAGATTCAACAAGTTCATGGCATGCATAAGTTTCATCAGAAGTCAGTTCGACCACTGTGTTTCCTTCAGATTTCGACCGGGTAATTCATTTGTTATTTTGTTTCTCTATGTGGATGATATTCTAATAGCAAGCAACAATGTCGAAGATGTAATGAGGGTGAAGGCTGAACTCAATAAGGAGTTCGACATGAAGGATCTGGGAGCTGCGTTCAGGATTCTTAGAATTGACATCCGAAGAGATAGAAAGCATTCAAAATTATGCTTATCTCAAGAGGCATACCTTACGGAAGGCTCTCAAAAAGTTTGGTATGGCGAATTCAAAGCCTGTCGTGACTCCGACAAACCCTCAAAAGCTGAGTATAGATCAGTGTCCCAGCATTGATGTTGAAAGAATTTATATGAATAGCATTTCATATGCTAATATAGTGGGTTCTTTGATGTATGTTATGGTTTGTACTAGACCTGACATAACATATGCAGTAAGTCTTATAAGCAGGTACATGGCGAATTTTGGAAAGGCTCACTGGAAAGCATTGAAGTGGATTCTAAGGTACATAAATGGGTATCTGAATAGAGTCCTAATTTATGGTGGAGCCTTGGGTAAAGATAGTAAAGCAGTAATCAAAGGATATGTCGACTCTGATTATGCAGGTTGTATGGATTCTAGAAAATCTATTTCTAGATATGTTTTCACTATGTTTGGGACAACAATTAGTTGGAAAGCTACACTTCAGAAGGTTGTTGCCTTATCAACCACTAAAGCGGAATATATCGCCCTAACTGAAGCTGTGAAGGAAGCATTGTGGCTTGAAAGGTTTGCAAAGGAGCTGAAACTTCAAGGTCAAGTTATCACTATTAAATGTGATAGTCAAAGTGTAATACACCTGTCGAAGAATTCAGCCTATCATGAGTGAACCAAGCACATTGATGTGAGGCTGCATTTCGTCAGAGGGGTAATCGAGCATGGAGAAGTCCAAGTGCTGAAGGTTTCGACAGATTATAATGTTGCTGGTATGATCACCAAGATGTTGCCCAGTTGCAAATTTTTCCACCATATGCAGTTGATAAAGTTGCATGAAGAAAGCTAGTTTATTCCTTGATGTTATAGAGTGAGATCCAAGGTGGAGATTCTGTGAGATATTAGATCGAACTCTAGTATGGTCAAAGGGTAGCTTCTAGTTAGACATGAATTAAGCATGAGGTCAAAGTATCTTCGCATGCTGCTGTCGAAGTAATGCGTGTTGTAGTTGAAGTTTGTTCTAACATGCATTAGTCAATATTACTAGGGTTGTTAGTGTAAGAGCAAGATTTATCTCTACAGGATTATCTCTATGTTTTGATGATAACAATTAAGTATTTATGAAAGAACCATTTTATGTTCTAATGTTTGTTATGTGCATATCATGATAATTAAAGATCAAACAAACAAACATCAACGTGTGCAGCTAATACAATATGAGAGTTACTATGTGTGACGTATCATAAAGCGCTTATGGGAGAAGCTAGTTTGCTTATGCATCTGATCACGATCACAGAGATCCAAGGACGCTGGATATTGCAGTTACAATGCTCCTATGGATTCTGCTTTGAGATCTGATCTGAAAGCTAACAAGCATCTCTAAAGAGTGAGTCCTCTGAAGAACTAAGTGTTGAAGACTTTGATGACTTGAAGTTCTGAAGGCTGAAGGCTCTGAAGACGAAGTGTAGAAAGACTCTGAAGACTTAAGGGTTCTGAAGATCAAGACTCTGAAGACTCTGAATATATAGTCCTCTGAAGAACTACTCTGAAGACTCTGATGACTTGAAGTTCTGAAGGCTGAAGGCTCTGAAGACCAAGTGCAGAAAGACTCTGAAGATGGGTTCTGAAGATCAAGACTCTGAAGATTTTGAAGACATGATTTCTGAAGAATCAGTCACGAAGGTTCTCAAGACTGTTTCAGAGAAAACTTAGATCTTGGAATGCTGAAGACTGGATTCTGAAGTTGAAGATTGTGTCAGAAGAAGATTCACCCAGACAGAGGCATATTACTCATCAGATAAGCTGCTGCTATTAAATCTGATAAACATGTGCTAACAACTCTGATTCTGAAGCTTTCATACCAAAGTAGTTGCTAAACTACTCATCAGATGAATCATCAGAAGAACCAAGCCAGAAGCTGATATGTCCAAGCTTAAATGAAATATTAACGTTACAACAAAAGGACAAAGAAAGTGATGCCACTATTCTATCCAACACGTGCTTATTCTATCCGTTGGAAATGATCGTTGGAATATTGAATGGACATCTCTACCCTCACAAGGATGCACTATAAAGTAAGAACATTTGATTCATTTAAATGTTAGCTAATTACAAAGTAAGAAAGCTCATTACAAAGCAAGCCAGACTGTTACGAAGCAATGATGCTGACGAGTGGAGTTAGCAACATAGTTGATTAACAAGGAAAGCTTTTAAGCAATATGGAAACTACTATTCTTATAATCTCTTAGAGATTTATCTTTAGATTAGTTTCTATATTAGGAAGCAAGGAGTTGTTGCTCAATACTTGCCTTGTACTTAATTAGGAGTAATCTGCTTGACAATAAGCACTCATGTAATCTCTGGCAACACAAACTCATTTTAGAATTAGTGGCTCCTCATGTGATCTTGTGAAGATCAGAATACTTGAGATGACAAGTTACAGTTGTCATTTGTGGTAACTAATAGGAGATCTTAATTGATCGGATTCTATTAGGTGTCAATGAACTTTATATCCTAAGGGATCCCAGAACGTGTCATTGTCTATTTGTTAGTCACATGCAGTTAGCTTGTGCAACTATAATCAGTTTGGTTATAGCGGATTAAGTCCTTGCTTGAGTGAGGCGAAATCACCTTGGTAGGGTGGACTGGATTAGCTTGAGAGTTGCTCAAGTGAACCAGGATATATCATGTGTTCTTTACTTGTGTTATGCTTTATTATATATGCTTCCGTAATTCATCTTAAAGAATTCTATAGAAAGCAACAAGTGAAGAAAAGAGAAAAAGTATTAATGGAGCAAATACTCAATTCAACCCCCCCTTTCTTGTGTATTTTTCACACCTTCAGTTGGTATCAGAGCCTGGTTCTGTTATTGATGGATATCAAACACCTAACAGTGTCAAATAAAGATCCAAAAGCTGTGTGAAGAAATACTATTGAAGATTTTTCACTTCTCTTACAATTTCAGTCTCATATCAGTTTTTGATGAAGATGAGTACTAAAATTGTAATCAAATGGGTTATCTTGAGCAAGTCAGTGATTAGTTGAAGTTTGAAGTTTTGAAGTTTTCAACAACAAAATCTTCTCCACTAGAGCTTGGAAGAAGATTGAAGAATCAGCTGACAAGAGAGATTCATCAGATAAGAAGTTTTCTGTTGAATGCTTATTTGGTAATACGTTTGGATAAACAACGTATTCGCTCAAAAAGATCAAATCATCATAAAGCAAGAAATCTTGTTTGCTGAAGATTATTTCTTTATGAGTATGAGATATTTTCAAGAAACGGATTAGTCCACTCTTGAATTTCTCATGAAAAGCTCATTGGGAACTATTTTTAGTAAGTAAAGAAATATTGTTGGCTAATGAATTTGACTCATAAGAACTTTAGAATTAAAGTCTGCAGAAAAGGGATGGAACAGAGATAGTTCAAATCTTGAAGCAATGATCCTCCTGATTCAAGGTATTAGAATGTTGTTGTCCTTGAGAAGCTTCAAAGAAACCTGTAGATGGTTGTGTAAAGAAGTTCACTAACTCATCATGGATATGATGTAAGATGAACTCTGAAAGTTTATTAGAAGTAGCATGGACAATTAAGTTCTGTTAACTTAAGATTTTATCTCAGTTGAACAAACTGTAATTGGTCAGATGTTATCAGACTCTCTTTATCAGAAGTTCATAATGATTGGATCCTGAAGTCAAGCTGTTCAGAAAAGATACAATGACTGAAGTCATGTTAATCTGTTTTTTTAAAAGGGATTTAAGTCTCTGGTGTTATTTAGAATGAATAAGTCAGTAGACATCCTCTTTCAGAAGCAGATACTCTTGATGAACTAACTCCTCTAGTTAGCTCAGCATTGCAAGAACAGAATTGTCATTTAGACTGTGTCATTTGATGCATCTAGGGTTGATGATAATTGTATCTAGACTGGATTTGCATCTGTTTCAATTAAACTAAATCAGAAGATGAAGTCTGTTGGAAGTTAAATGCTCTATATCTTAAAGATCAGGTTATCTATGCTATGAAGATGTCTCTCTGAATTCAGATGAATGATATGTTGATGAAGATACTATAGAACACAACCCAAAGGATATGAGATCAGCTCAGAAGAAAATTCAGAAGATCCTACTTCAGATGTTGTTACTGGCTCCTCTCACAAGAACAAGAAAGCCTTTCCTCATATACTCAAGGCTAGTCAGCAAGAAGGCTTTGACTACACAGAAGACATATGCTTCTGTGACAAGGTTAGAATCCATACTCTTGTTTCCTTTGTTTGCTCAGAATAACATCAATCTAAATCAGATGAATATTAAAATTATTTTTTAAATGGTTTAAATGAAAAAGAAGTACGTGTCGATCAATCTTTTATTTTTTGAAAATGAAAAGATTTCCAGAACACGTTTTATAAATTAAAGAAATCATTCTTTAGCCTAAAACAAACTCTCAGAGCTTGGTGGGAAAGGCTGAGAAATTTTCTTCTGGAAAATAATTTATAAGAGGAAAGATGATAACACTCTTTTTTATAAATCAATTAAGAAAGATATTTTAATCTGACAGATTTATGTTGATGATATTTTTCTTTGGAAACAAATATTACGCTTGGAAAGGAGTTTGCTAAGTGTATGCAGGCAGAAGCTGAAATAAGCACTCTTGGAAAAGGAGAGAAAACCTTGTCAAAGAAACCCCCTCTGCTGAACTTGATCTTAAGTTGATGACTCTGAGCTAAGAGTGTAAAGATTCATAAACTTCAGAAGACTCAAAAGTAAAGCTACAGAAGTGAAGCCTCAGAAGAGAAGCTATAGAGGCAAGCTACAGAAGCTACAAAGGACTCTGAGGAAGCAAAGCTACAGAAGCTACAAAGGACTCTGAGGAAGCAAAGCTACAGAAGAATTTTTGAGAAAGCAAAGCTACAGAAGATTCTAATCGTTTAATGAGAAGCAACTCTACAGAAGACTCTGAGTGCACTTATCTCAAATGTTGCAACTGCAGAGGCTATGAGAATCAGATTACGTATGGCTTTGAAACGTCAACAAAAAAGCTTAGATCTGGATAACAAGGACATCTGAAGAACAAAGATCTGCTTTAATCTGAAGCATTCCTCTGGATAAATAGTTCTCTGAAAAATTCTCTAGAGCTAAGCTGCATAGATCTGAAGCTTACTCTGGAACTTCATCAGAAGATCTGAAGATGACTCTGATAAGAGGAGAAAACGAACTTCATTAGAGGATCTGATGCAAGGAAACATTTCCATGTCTGATCACTCTATAGATGCTAATCAAGATAAGTAGAATTGCAACTTCATAGTCTGAAGAAACTATTCTAGAAATCCAAATTGGTATCAAGGACTCAAAATTAAAGCATTGTTACTAAGACTCAAGTCATGATTGACTTAATAACAAGCTTGGAATCAGAAACCAAAGGCGGAGAAATCAACTGTGGATTAGCAGAAGTTCTCACACCTTCATTGGTACGAGAATTCCAGCAGAAGAAGTCACCCTTAGATATACTGATACTGATTAATAAAGAGCAAGATTGTCATTCAAGTAGATGCTAGATATACATCTTGGTTTGATGATAGTTGTGATGATTAACTGTGTCTATTCAAAAGAAAGGAAATTGAAGAAGTCATTATAATTCAAAAGAAGAATGTAGCAGAAAGAAGATTAATCTGTCAGAGAGTAGCCAGCTAAGACTCTCATACATTCAACGTACACTTTGGGGAAGAAGAGGTTAGTAAAAAGGTAGATGTAAAGATGTACAGAGGTATGAATTGCTCTCTTCTGTATTTTACTACTTCTAGACCTGATATTCTTTCCAGTTTATGTGCTTGATTCCAATCAGATTCTAGAGAATATCACTTAACAGTTGTTAAGATATTTCTGAAGTATCTGAAAGGTACTACTAACATGGCTCTGTGTTACAGAAAATTAGCTGAATATAATTTAGTAGGTTTCTGCGATGCTGAAGACAAGTTGAACGCAAAAGCACATCTAGAAGCTGTCAGACAATATGATCCTTGTTACAGATAAAAGCAACTCAAAATAGCACTCTCTACTACAGAAGCAGAATATGTTGCTGCTGCTTGTTGAAGTATCAGATGCTCTGGATAAAGAATCAGCTGGAGAACTATCATATGCATAAGACTGAAGAATCAAAACGCATTCTTTGCACATTACCCTCTATTGGTGTCAAAGATGCTCTTCTAAAGTCCTGAGCAAATCTGATGTCGTAGATCATCTGAAGGTTTGGTTTATCTGGAAGATCTGGATAAAAGACTCAAGAAGAAGTTCTGTCAAATCAAACTCTGATACTTCTCAAGTATATTGTTTTGATGTTGAAAAAATAAGATGAAGAAAGATAAAAGTCAGAATGGAAAGCACTTAGAGAAAGAATAACTCTGAAGATCTCAGAATCTCAAAGATATATGAGCTTTCTGAAAAGTGAAAGTCTTGATTCTGAAAGCTCCTCTCATCATCTGCATCTGCTCCATTAAAAGAAAATATGTTTTCAACAATTCCTACACCTTCTTCAATTGGCATTCCTCAGGAAACCAACTCTGATGAAGTCCTCTCATTACTTCACCATTCACACCTTCAGTTCACCTCTGAGCACTATTCATCTCTCAGAAGTAGTTTACCTTTGAATCTGGACGCTTTTCAAAGTTACTAGAAGATGAAGATCAATGGGTTAAGGAAAGAGAAGACAAGCTAGAAAGGATAAGAAACTTCAAACTTCTTAGAAGAAAAAAAATTGCTGAAGAAGCGAGAAGAAAGAGCTGCTGAAGAAGCGAGGAGTTTAGCATAGAAAGATTCCAGAAAAGAAACTGTCAGATTGAAGCAAGAAGCTGTAGATGCTGAGAAGGCTAAGCAAGTTGCTATAATTGGTTCTTCTTCTGAAACTACTCTTACACGTTGAGAACGTGACGTTAGTGAGATTCAAGAAGATCAACAAGCTATGAAGAAAGAACAACAAGGTTTCAGAGAAAGCTTTGCCAAATAGAAACTTGCCAACAACCCTCTTCTGTGCATGCTTCAACAAATTCTGAAATAGATGTCAACCTATAAGAATTAGGTACTCAGGTATCATTTCTTGACTCTCTTAATTTTATTTTTTATTCTGATATAAAAGAGGGAGAAATATATATATTTTAAACCTTGTTTGAAAACTCACCTTTTTGATGATGTCAAAAAGGGGGAGAAAAAGAATATGATTTTGATATAACCTGGAGAAATAGAATGCATAACATCAACTCTGATATAAACTGCATTTATTACTAACTGTATGTTTGATGTTTTACTGAGGAACTCTGAACAAGTTCACTAGGCATTCTAAAGACAGGTCAAATGAATGAACTCTGAGTTCAAATGAACTGGTTGTTCATATAATCGAAGTTATACACTTTGTAAACATATGTTCAGAATCAGATGGACCCAATACTGTTCAAAAGAAAGTTAAAGTCATCTTGATTTTGGTATCATGTTCAGAAGATGTAGACTGTCTGTGATTATAATAATTAGAACATAAGAATCAGAAATCTTTATAGAAGCAAGAATTAGAATCAGACTCAGTATTAAACTAATTGGTATCAGACTCAGAATCAATTAGCTTCAAGAGACCAAGAATCAAGACTATATCAAGCTCAGAAGATCCAAATATCTGACCTATTGTAGCCAGGGGGAGTTCTCCCAGAAAGGTTCACAAGTCAGAATATTTGATATTCACCCAGTCTGAAACTCAGGGGGAGTTTATCATCTGAAAGACTAGCTCTGCTTCAGAAAAGAATTGTTAAGTTGCTATGCTACAGATGTTCTGATGAACAGTAGCAAATGCTTTAGAAGGCTCTGAAGTTATATAGCTCTGATACAATGTTTAGAGAAAACAAGTTCTAAAGATCTGAAGATGGAAGTTCTGTTGAACTAGTACAGATGCTGAAGACTTATGCTCTCTTATATCGTAGTGAAGTATTCCTAATCTTCTATTTGATTTATGTTTTTTAAATACTTCTATTTTGTGAGTCTTGGGATCAGAGAAAGTCTCTGAACAAGCATAAAAAGAATTTTTAAGGTTAACACATTCAGGGGGAGCTGTTGCTTGAAACTCTGAATATGTTAATGCTTGGTGATTACACTATATAAATGTTCTATCAAATACATGTTTTTGTCATCATCAAAAAGGGGGATATTGTAAGAGCAAGATTTGTCTCTACAGGATTATCTCTATGTTTTGATGATAACAATTAAGTATTTGTGAAAGAACCATTTTATGTTCTAATGTTTGTTATGTGCAGATCATGATAATTAAATATCAAACAAACAAACATCAACGTGTGCAGCTAATACAATATGAGAGTTACTATGTGTGACGTATCATAAAGCGCTTATGGGAGAAGCTAGTTTGCTTATGCATCTGATCACGATCAGAGAGATCCAAGGACGCTGGATATTATAGTTACAATGCTTTTGTGGATTCTGCTTTGAGTAGTGCATCTGATCTAAAAGCTAACAAGCATCTCTAAAGAGTGAGTCCTATGAAGAACTAAGTGCTGAAGACTCTGATGACTTGAAGTTCTGAAGGTTGAAGGCTCTGAAGACCAAGTGCAGAAAGACCCTGAAGACTTAAGGGTTCTAAAGATCAAGACTTTGAAGACTCTGAATATATAGTCCTCTGAAGAACTACTTTGAAGACTCTGATGACTTGAAGTTCTGAAGGCTGAAGGCTCTGAAGACCAAGTGCAGAAAGACTCTGAAGATGGGTTCTGAAGATCAAGACTCTGAAGATTCTGAAGACATGATTTCTGAAGAATCAGTCACGAAGATTCTCAAGATTGTTTCAGAGAAAACTTAGATCTTGGAATGCTGAAGACTGGATTCTGAAGTTGAAGATTGTGTCAGAAGAAGATTCACCCAGACAGAGGCATATTACTCATCAGATAAGCTGCTGCTATTAAATCTGATAAACATGTGCTAACAACTCTGATGCTGAAGCTTTCATACCAAAGTAGTTGCTGAACTACTCATCAGATGAATCATCAGAATAACCAAGCCAGAAGTTGATATGTCCAAGCTTAAATGAAATATTAACGTTACAACAAAAGGACAAAGAAAGTGATGCCACTATTCTATCCAACACGTGCTTATTCTATCCGTTGGAAATGACTGTTGGAATATTGAATGGACATCTCTACCCTCACAAGGCTGCACTATCAAGTAAGAACATTTGATTCATTCAAATGTTAGCTAATTAAAAAGTAAGAAATCTCATTACAAAGCAAGCCAGACTGTTACGAAGCAATGATGCTGACGAGTGGAGTTAGCAACATAGTTGATTAACAAGGAAAGCTTTTAAGCAATATGGAAACTACTGTTCTTATAATCTCTTAGAGATTTATCTTTAGATTAGTTTCTGTATTAGGAAGCAAGGAGTTGTTGCTCAATACTGGGCTTGTACTTAATTAGGAGTAATCTGCTTGACAAGAAGCACTCATGTAATCTCCGGCAACACAAATTCATTTTAGAATTAGTGGCTCCTCATGTGATCTTGTGAAGATCAGAATACTTGAGATGACAAGTTACAGTTGTCATTTGTGGTAACTAATAGGAGATCTTAATTGATCGGATTCTATTAGGTGTCAATGAACGTTATATCCTAAGGGATCCCTGAACGTGTCATTGTCTATTTGTTAGTCACCTGCAGTTAGCTTGTGCAACTATAATCAGTTTGGTTATAGCGGATTAAGTCCTTGCTTGAGTGAGGCGAAATCACCTTGGTAGGGTGGACTGGATTAGCTTGAGATTTGCTCAAGTGAACCAGGATATATCATGTGTTCTTTACTTGTGTTATGCTTTATTATATATGCTTTTGCAATGCATCTTAAAGAATTCTATAGAAAGTAACAAGTGAAGAAAAGAGAAAAAGTATTAATGGAGCAAATACTCAATTCAACCCCCCCCCCTTTCTTGTGTATTTTTCACACCTTCAGTTAGCATGTCGAAGTAATTCTGGTTGATTTACTATTTAATTAGTTAATCATGAATTGACATAATTAATTGTAAATGAAAATTAGGGTCAATTGTTATAAAGTACTCAGTATTATTATTGTTGAATTGTATGGTTAAGTTTTAATAGGTTGGTCCATTTCATATGTCAAGTGAGAGATGATTCTCCTTAAACGTCTAATTATTTAATATTTTTTCCCATAGATTATTGCATGTGTGTTTGAAAACCTATATTGTCATGAGTTCACCACGTATCTTTGTTGTCTTAAAGTTTTTCATTCAAAATTTTAAAGATATGTGATTCCTTATAAGGTTTCATGTCTATTTGTTTTTAAATCATATATTATGTATAAAGATTTTGTTTCATATTATTATTTAACCACTAAGAAAATAAAACAAATTTTGGTTGTTCATAAAAAGATTAGTAATCTACAAAATCATATATTAATTCTTGATAATTACATTAATTTACGTCCTTTTGTATAAAATTCATTTTTTAGGAATCATATATATCAATGTGGATAACATAAACTATTAGATTATATGCATTAAAAGGAACTTAAAATAACAAAGAAAGAAAATGCCGCAATAAAAATGCTGAAAAGGATAGTAATTATAAATAGAATAATGTATGAAACTCTCGGATACAAAATTAGAAAATAAAAACACCACTTTGAGTTTGTAGTGTCATAAACATAAGCCTAATAGAAACTTGAAAGATTTAATCTCTAAGAACTCACATTGAGAGAACTTTTTTCAACAAAAACTTATTTTAGGGTTGTGACCCACTTTTTAAAGTCAGAACCATATTTCCTCAAATATTCTACCCCGGGTTTAAGATCAAATATTAATTTGGAAGAGAGCTTTGGATATGACAACAAACACATAGTTGCCACGACTTCACTCCACAAACAGTCATCCAAAAACCAAATGGTAATTTTTTCAATAACTCCAGCATTTAGTACTAAGTACTTAACAAATTCTAATTCAGACTCTCCACCTGTGTACCCTTTTAAACAAAGGTACTTTAGTTTGTAAGTGACGCATTCACATGGCTCTCTTTTTTGCCAAAACCAAACTCCGGGATAGGGTAAACAATTATTGTCATTTTGATCCCTTGTCCCACCATTGTAAGCCATATTGACCTATATCAAATAAGAAAATCATGTCATAGAAAATATAGTTAAGATATTTAAATCACATTCAAATTACATTCAAATGTCATTAATTTTATTTAACTGCAATTTTCATAATTATAACATAAAAAATCAGTATATTGTGACAACATTCACAATTACACTTTTCTTATAGACACAATGTTTTTAAAACTTGTATATTTGAACACATATAATAATAAATAAACAAAATTTGATATACATGACTAAAGTAAACCTAAAGCGTACCTCATTATTTAATTGTAGATTCTTAAGTTGGCGGCATGACTTAATGGCAAAAGAAAGAGCTATTGAATTTCTATCATTTCTAAAATCTATATCAAGACGGAGGGTAATCAAATTTATAAATATATTTCCCATGCTTGAACTTCGACAACCCTAAGTAAATAAGAAAAAAATGTTATAAAATAAATATAGTAATATTAAATGTACATGTGGAAGAAAAACATAAATGACTAGCATTAGTCATTTGGCATAATGAAATATATTATAGATGAGAAGAAAAACTCACCAAAATACCGCCACAAATTTCAATAATATCTCTTGCTATCAAATGTCTCTCAAGCTTTTTACATCATTGTAAGCATGGAGATTCTTAAGCCTCGGGGTCTCAAAAACCAAATCTTCATGATTGCAAACAATAGAGTCAATCTCTATGACTTCAACTTTTGCTGCATAAACAAAAATCTTACGCACTGTCATGTCAAAAATTCTAAAATATTTTAGACTTTGACTATCAATCATAACCCCATCTCCCACAAAATCACATTGCTCGAGGGTGAGGTTTTCAAGAGTATGACAATGAGCGAGAACCCCTTGAAATTTGTTTGTTCCAACACGCACGTTCATAAGGATCAGAGTGCTTAAAACCTGATGGGGGTAAGGGGATGGTTCAGTTGTGAAATGATAGTTTTTCAGTTCTAAAACCTTAAAACTGGTGAAAACCTCGAAAGGGAAATCAAAGGATACACCATTGTCTTTTAAATAAATCTTTTTTTCTTGGCGATCATAAACAAGGTATTCAAGTTCTAGTGAAACTTTTATCACCCTTTTCTCCACTAGTTTCATTAGCCATTTTACAACATCCCCATTTTCACAACTCTTAGACAAATGTCGAATGTTGCAACTTTTCAAGGGACCAATGTGGTTATCCATAATCGAGTTAATCATTATGGTTGCTTCAGAAATTGAATCCAAAATTGCCTCCCAAGTTACATCCTTGCAGAGAGCTTTCTGTCATCACAAAATTCCATAGATCTATATCAAATCTCAAAACCTTCATAGTTGAAGTTCATATATGTTATTAAAATAATAGAGTTAGATTTTATTTCATCATAAAGAGTTGGACTATGTGTCATGCACGAACAATCATAAAGTCTATATGATATTCGTAAAAGTGTACCTTACGACGCACAGTCCTCAAACGACGCCTGTTAGGTTTAGAACCTTGAACGTGAGCTTCCAGCAAAGGCTTCAACACTTGTCTTTGGTCAAAATTAAGGTGAGAAGAATAATTCCACACTGTTTTCCAACGATGGGAAAGCACACTAGTTTTCACAGCTTCAGTTCCTTGTAGAAAAGAAATTATAGATGCTTGAAGTACAATAGGGAGATTGCTGATCAAATCTTTTTCTTCCTTCATAACTTTCAACCTTTTCTCTTTTCCGTCTTCCATTCTCCCTTCTTTTAGATTTTTACTTTTAAATCACATACCTGAAACAAAATCTCAGTTAATTTATAACACTTACTAGCCTGTGTATAAAATGATACACACAAAAAAGGACATGAATTGAAATACGTTTAAGTCTAAGGAACAACTACAATTTCAACTTTTTCCTCTGTCATTTGATAGAATATAAAAACCACATCTTGTATTCAAATCCACAGAAACTACCACCAATTATTATTATTTTATATATTTTTATTATTATTATTATTATTATTATTATTATTATTATTATTATTATTATTATTATTATTATTATTATTATTATTATTATTATTATTATTATTATTAACTATTATTATTGTTATTGTTATTTTATATTATTATATGATAAACTAAATAGTCAAGTAAATTATTTTAATAAATAAAAATATATGTATGTATTTCAAATTTAATTTATATCTTTGTAATATTTTATTATTAGTAATTTTACATTGAATCCACGATAGTTTTAAAATTATGCAATGAATATAAATTTTTAGTATTTTAAAATGATGCAAGTCATAAATTATAATAGATTTGATAAAAAAAATATAATAGTTTAATTAATACACCATTTACTATTATATGTAAATATATAAAATATCTAAAAAAACAAGAAACTTAAAAAGGAAGAAAGTAATAAATAATATCTAATCAACAAAAATATTTATATCATTTGACTAAATATTTTGTCTTCAAACCCACAGTAAATAAATACCACTAGTTTTATTATTATTATTATTATTATTATTATTATTATTATTATTATTATTATTATTATTATTATTATTATTATTATTATTATTATCTATTTGGTCAATTTAATAGTATTAATTTAATTTACCAAATAAAAAATACAAATAATAATATTTAATATAATAAATTTATTCAATAAAATATTTGAAATTTTCAAATTTCATATCCATAGGCTTTATTCATTTACAATTATTTTCGAAACAAATTGGTGTTACCTCTTTGATCCAACATTCAACCAATTTTTTTTGAAGTTGAAGGAGTCAATTTTGTTCCACTAAATTATTATTATTATTATTATTATTATTATTATTATTATTATTATTATTATTATTATTATTATTATTATTATTATTGTGTATTTATTATTATTATTATTATTATTATTATTATTATTATTATTATTATTATTATTATTATTATTATTATTATTATTATTATTATTATTATTATATGATGAATTAAATAGTCAAGTAAATTAAAATTTTAATTAACAAAAAATATATGTATTTATTTCAAACTTAATTTATATATTTCTAATATTCTATTATTAGTATTTTTACATTGAATGGATATAATTTGAAAATTATACAATAAAATATAAATTTTTAATATTTTAAAATGACGCAAGTCATAAATTATAATTGCTTTGACAGAAAAGTTATAATAGCTTAATTAATGACTATTATAGGTAAATATATAAAAAAAAAATTAAAAAAAGAAACTTAAAAACGAAGAAACTAATAAATAATGTCTAATCAACAAAAGTATTTATATTATTTGACTATAAATATTTTGTTTTTAAACCCACAGTAAATAAATCCCACTAGTTTTAATTAATAAATTTTAAGTAAGCAGCAAAATATATTTTTTTCCCTTAAATTTATTTTGAGATCCATTTTGATCTCTTAATTTTAAAAAGTTTTAAATTGATCCTTTAGTTTTTTAAATAGTGGCACGTTTATCATTTTCGTCAGCACCGTTAGTCAAAGTTAATGGTAGCGTACAAGTGGCGCACACGTGTAACTGATGTGGAATCTTTCACTCATGTGGAATCACGTGTGACTTTTGGTAGCATACAAGTGGCGCACACGTGTAACTGATGTGGAATCTTTCACTTAGATTAATAAATTTTAAGTAAGCAGCAAAATATATTTTTTTTCCCTTAAATTTATTTTGAGATCCATTTTGATCTCTTAATTTTAAAAAGTTTTAAATTGATCCTTTAGTTTTTTAAATAGTGGCACGTTTATCATTTTCGTCAGCACCGTTAGTCAAAGTTAATGGTAGCGTACAAGTGGCGCACACGTGTAACTGATGTGGAATCTTTCACTCATGTGGAATCACGTGTGACTTTTGGTAGCATACAAGTGGCGCACACGTGTAACTGATGTGGAATCTTTCACTTAGAGCATCTTTAGTGCAGGTTCTGTAGTATTAAATTCTTTAATAGTAACGGTAGTTATAAGCAATTTGTATTGGAATAAGAATGACATGGCAGTAAGTGAACTAACAATTAGTGGGAGTAAACTATATAACCAACGCACACTATCCATTCTCAATGACTCTTATTATTATTTTATTATTGTTTTATATTATTAAAATATCAATAAAGCTCCAACAACTATAAAATGTGGGGTCAAGTTTTGGTTTTTACAAGCAACCATCATTAAAGTAAAAACAACTAAAATCAACTATAAATATTTTAAATCCTACAAATCACTTTGGGCTCACAAAAAGTATCTTAGTTTACCCATTTAGTTTATAACCATTAAAAATGCTCTTATGTGAAATAACGTGTGATCTATGACGTAGTACATGTCTATCACCAAAGTCATCAAAAATCAATAAAAAAATCCAAAATTTTACGTTGGCTAGATTGGAACCCAAGCCATCTATATTGCAAAGCAAAATTTACTACCACAAAGCCACTTTACATTATTTTATTAATAATTACAAACTGAAACTATAATCTTTGCTTAATCTAACACAAACCATTATTCTTCTTCCATCTCTCATAATAAAATTTACTGCAACCTATAAGCTCTCTGAAATAATATTTGGTAAGAAATTCAAGCATTGATGCTTAATAATAAGATATATACATATCCATGTGTTTCCCTTGAAAATCAGAAAACAACCGCTGATCTTTCAAATCTAACTTTGGTGACTCACAGGATCGATCAGATTGATCCTAGGACATGTGCTAAAAGGTTTTTCGTTTTAAAAGTCTATTCAAGTTCCACACTCGAACAGTATTGGGGTGAAAGTATCTTAAATAAACATCTATTCGACTACGGGATAACTTAAAGGTAAAATAAAGCTTTCAGTAAAAGAGAAGAAAGTTTGTTGGGGGAGGTGAAGTTAGATTGAGGACGAAGAGAAAAGAATTGCATAGGAAGGGGAAAAATAAAGTAAGGAAAAAAGGTGTAAAGACAATAAAAGACTTTGTAAAGTTTAAAGTAAAACAAGTAAATTGCATTAAGTTAAAAGATGGTGTGTTTACATCACATACATTATCTACAATACTCGTTTTTTCTACACTCGGATACTTTGAGTAATTTTAAGAGTAATTTTTACAATAGTAAATTACAACACACTTTGGATATGTCTAAGACACCCTATTTATAGTAGTAACCTCTAATAACCTCCATCATCACCTCCTTTCGCCATTTGTCACAACTGCATGGATCTACTGCTCATAAGGTGACACGTATCTCCTTCAATATTCAACAAGCAAAACCGTTCCCTCCAATTTTTGAATTTCAAATCCTTCGACGAACCATCCCTAACAGCAAGCGGTCGAACTCCTGGCTTCTGGGTGAGTTCTTCGACTTCTTCTTCTGGCTGCTTTGCCTCTTTCGACTATTCTCTCGCTCTCAACCTACCTTTGACCCTTTTATCTTGAATTCCTTCCTTCTACATGAGGCGTCGAATTTAGGAGCTAACAAATTGCCCCCCCAAAAATGTCTTTTCGACTTCGAATGTGGAAAAGCACATTTTTTGACAGCGTCTGACCTTCGACGCCGCTTGTCCTCATGCGTGTCGTCAGATATTCTTTCAACCAATGCAAGTCAGGGAAGGTGAAAGGGAATGAAAGAGAAGCAAGAAAGATAACTAGGGACACGCAAGCTACTGTTCCGCCACCTTGATGCACGTTTCTGACGTCACTTTCATCATGGCTATTTTCTCGGGAATCAACAAAATCGTGGGCCATCATCACCCTTCCAATCTCGGGGACGTGAATTGCAACTACTGCCTCTGCCATCCCATATCCCAGCGCACATGTGGCCCATTAACTCTAGCCCCTTAATGATGGAAACTTTCAGTCTTCCATACACTATATAAGTAATTTCCCTTTGATATTTTCGTTTTTTCAACTTTTCTAACTCTTCACACCATCCTTGCTTTTTTCCTCTAATTTTTCTGCTTCCCAACCAACAAACTCTTACTTCAAAAATGGATGATCATCAAAAGAAGAAAATGCAATTCAAAGGGCAAACCTCTGCATCAACGCTTCCTCCCCTTACCAGCTTGAGCGGTCCCTAGGTGGTAAAGAACCAACAGTTCATCCGCGAACCCTTGACGGAGGAGAAACGACACATTTACGAATCTCAGGTAATCATTCCTGTTACTGTTGCAGGGAGACCTTTAGCCATGTCTGGGCCTTTACCCCCTCCAGGTCTTGAGTATTCCGCCATTAAAGATTTCTTCCTCTCTTATAGAACCACTAAACCCTTAGGGCAAAAAGACTCTAGCAAAATTTCCACTAATGGTCCTGATAGCCTGAGCCTCTTCAACGTAGACCTTAGGTATCTTCATGATGGGGCCAGATTATTTAGGGCTACTCCCTACTTTAAAGATTCTGAACTTTATCTCAACTGGCTGACAAAATTAGAGAAAGTGAAAGCCCAGGAATGGAAGGACACTGGGATTTATGATCTGATCATGATGTCGAAGGTAGGCCCTTCGTACTGCCCCCTTATGTTGGCTTTTTCCTTATTCTTCTGGGATAGGACTCACAACACTTTCCACCTCCCTTGTGGGATGATGACACCTGCTTTACTTGATGTAGCTGCCATTGTAGGCCTAAAACCCTACGGCCTTGTTTATGATCCTGAGATTGATAGCCACGATACCATTGGTTTTGCCAATACCAAACATACTTACACAACTTTTGTCCAACATTATCATAATAAAACTAGCACCTCAGTTGACGACAAGGAACATATAGACTTTTTGGCCATGTGGTTATCCCGTTGTGTATTTTGCACAAAATCCTTGCAGGTGGCGCGAAAGCATCTAGTTCTGGCCAACCAACTACATTTGAAGAGAGGCATTTGCCTAAGTGAAATGATTTTGGCCAGTCTTTATGAGGCCCTAGGCGAAGGTGCAAATAAATTGAAAGATCCTGAAAGCCATGGCAACTTGCTGTTGTCAGGCCCCTTTTGGCTTCTTCAGTTGTGGCTTAATGCCACTTTTGAACACAATCTTCCCAACAGAGGTGAAGTTGATGAAAGTTCGCCTTCAATCACTGAGAGAAGAGTCGAATGGCCTCGCTTGGCTCAACTTACTCCTAGCGAGGAAGGCCATACTCTTTGATCCAATTTATCCAGCTTCGTTCATATGTTCGCAAAACGGTATGAGTTTACCGCGAAGATGGCTCCCTTCACAGAACGACGATCTGGCCCAGAGTGGTTTACCAGACCCTTCCCTGCTCCCTTAAAGAAACAAGAAGAGGAGTCAAAGATGATTTGGGAGCGATTCCTCATTCCTCGACTATTGGTTCATAAATTAAACCTTGTTAGAGGTCACTCCAGCTTACTAGCCTACCAACCGAACTTGGTGTCTAGGTAATTCAGGTTGATACAAACCTTGCCCAAATGCCTATATGACAAGAAATCACATATCATTCTCCCTTTAACGGTGCTACCTCCTCTGGACTGTTCGACACAACTGGCGCGCCATGCCCACAAGTCCTTCCTCACACCTGTCCACTTTGAACCTTCTTATTTTTGCTCCCAAGATTTCTATGAATGGTGGTCGAAACATTACGCCTCAGAATTTCTTGACGCCTCCAGTTTTGCTCGCTTGATTGACCAAGCTTTCGTTAATGTGCAGGAGAAGATCAAGAAAGGTACGTCTACCCATATCAAAGAGATTCAAGCCTTCCAGAAGTGTTTCGAAACTGCCTATTGAGCAGATGATGTTAGTCGAACCATCCGTGAGGCTGCTGTCACTTTGAAAGAAAAGTTTTCCAAAAAACTAGATAGTTTAAAGATTCCCTCTTCTGTTCCTCGCGAGAAACGGTATGAGGTTGCCTTTAAACTTTTCCCCCCAAAAGTCCCTCGACTACCAACCGCTGGTTTTGGCATGGCTCTTGCTGTAACACCCCCTTCTATACCCCAAATAAATGCATATAAAACAATTAAGCACATACAAATTATCATAGTAAAAAGGTTTTATAATAAGGTATAAAAGAAGAATGCCACAATTTCACCAATAAAACACTTTCATAATTTGCTCCATAAAATATGTAACGTCTCCGTAGTTTTAGAAATCACATTTCAACATTTAAATTTAAGCGGAAGATAACATCATTTAATCAGTTCCAAAATATTAATTCAAATGCACATAAGTCATCCAGATTAAATACACATATCAGTTAAATTACAAAACCACATCAGCTGATACATCGCAATGTATCACAAAAGAATGACTATACTAGTCTAACTACCCGGTGTTACATATCAGAGCAGCCGACTCAAAAGAATGAAGATAACTTCACAAAAAGGACTCCAGCATCCTAATCTGCAATGCCTCATAGAGCATTATAAAACAGCAGAAGGGGTGAGAAATATAACCATAATAATCAAGGCATAAGATTACGTATATATAGGTATCATATAACACATATTCACATTTCTCACCACACTTCATTCTCATAGTCATAAATCATACCATGCTCACATATATCAACATTATGAACATTCACAAGCGCATCCCTTCATGCTTAATTTCACAATCATTCACAAGCACATTTGTACAACAACAATATTATGCAATGTGACTCAACATATTCAATGCAACTCAATGCTATGCGGTACCGACTCTCGTTATCTTTTTCGGTTTTCACTCTAAACCGGGTCCACCCTTCTAGACCGATAACTCGTTATCATTTTTCGGTTTTTACTTTAAACCGGGTCCACCCTTCTAGACCGATAACAACCAAGCCCGTCCCCTAGGCTTCAAACCCACCCTTCTAGGTTTGGGACAAGCCACTAGTTTCCACGAAACTAACAGACATTGCCTCTTGATTAAATGATGCATGTACAATTAACCAATCACAATAAATGCACTTAAGACCGTTCCCGCGTCTTAATCCCATGCATTTGAATAATTCACCCCTTCGAGAATTTCATTATGATTGCACATACAACATATCCAACAACAATGCACACATATCACATATGTTCCCATGCATTCACACAACAATCGCATACATATATGCACTCACAATTCATTAGACGATACACATACATTCCTCATTGTATTCCCATGTATCTCTAATTATCACAACAATCAAGGTATTCACATCGCAGTACCAATCATACAATTATAAGTTATGCACACATATTCAAATGTTCTCATGCATACTCATTACATAATTGTACACAACAATCAAACATTCACAACTCATCAATTAATACACACATAATCATCATTATGTTCTCATGTATTTTAACCGATTACAATTAATCATTCATATCACAACTCTAGGATTCACGCCCAAAGGCTACCCACAGCACATGTTATCATAATAGTTCACATACTCATTCATAACATAGAAGTATAACATATGCGAATCAACCAAACAATCACCATTTGGATAACACAGCAAAGAAAATATACTGCCACATTCGCCTTCATTCGCCTGGCGAACCCTCGCAGCGAACCTTCGCCTGGCCTTCGCCTGGCGAGCTCTCTCAGCGAACACTCGCTAGACTTCGCCTGGCGAGACTTCCCAGCGAGCCCAAGTCAGTAGCTACTGACTTCATTCGCCACCATTCGCCAGCACCTTCGCTGGGCGAACCTTCGCTATCCCACTTCGCCTGGCGAACCCACCAGCGAAGTCTACTGGGACTTAAATATAATTATTCGCCAACATTCGCTAGGCTTCGCCTGGCGAGAGCCAGCGAACCTGCGCAGAACAAAACCCTATTATGTTCCTCCTTCACCAATCCATCATCAACCCTCTCTTACACATCCAAATCAGTATAAACAACATCAATACATGTTACCCGACTATTCTACGGCATTATTGCTCATTTCCAACCGATTAAATCATCAATCTACCGATTATTCCAACTTTTGCCCTAATTGGAAAGTGATGAAAACTCTACCAAAACCCCAACCCAACATACATAACATCATACAATGATCAAATAGAAACATTTCTCACCCTTACCTCGATTAATCGGAGCTTTGATGTTGGTTCTTGATGATTTCCACTTTTCCTCTTCTTCTCTTCTCTTTCTCTCCTTTCTTCTTCTTTCCTCTTTCTTTCCAAATGTTTTCTATCTTACTTTTCTTTTCTTTCTCTCTTATATATTCCTTTATTTTCCTTCCTTCCAATTTCCTCCTCAATTCTCTATCCATACCAATTAATAAAAATTAATTCCAACATTAATAAAAACCCCACTAAATCAATTAATTACTGTAATTAATTATTTAATGAAATTTGGGTTGTTACACTTGCCCCTCCATTCCCAAATTGGCTCATTTATGGAGATGCTATAAAAATTCTTCGACAGCAGTCTAAGCCCAAAGCACAGTGGGTGGTTCCGACTAAACATACACTCGATACGTTTAAAGGGCACCTTCATGTCAGTATCGGAGATGTTCGCATCGAATCCGACATTCTTGAAGGTTCATCCCCCTTCAATTTGGACTTTCCTCTCTGAGCTTTATTGTTGCTAACTGGTTTTAGTATCATTTACTTTTCAGCTGCTCCAAAACGTGCTCCCCCAACAACCAAAACTGAAGTCAAGGACGAAGACCAAAAGGTAATCTTCCGCAGCTTTCTACTATCTCGACCTCCTTGATCATTCTCAACACTTTACGTTGCTTTCAGGCTAGTCGAAAACCACCTACCCCTCAAAGAAGATTAAAAAGGGCTTCTCCCCAGATTATCATTGATTCTGATGACGAAGATGGGTCTCCTCGTGAGAGTCTTCAAGTAAAAAGGAAACGAAAGATCGTCCATGATGTGGATACTCCTGATGCTCCATCCGCTCCTCTTTCCACCAACACACTTCATACCATTATTCCTCCTCAAGACCCCACTCTGACTCCCATAGGGGATGCGTCGATCCAAGCTGTTGTCCCCATGGAGAGTGACAACTCTAGTCCTGCTGATGAAACAGTTAAGGTATCTTGCGCATCTACCTTTCTTTGGGCATTTGCACTGACTTTTTAGTCTTTATTCTTTCTAATGTCTACCTTTTCTAGGATGATGCTGGGGCTTCGTAATCTGATCCCACCAAGCTTCCATTGTCGCTCTATCCCTTGAATAGCCAAGGTGAGCCTACCTATCATCCCACTTATGATTTGGGTTCTGGTGTGAGTTCACTTGGTGAAATTAATAAACCTGATTCTTTCACAGCCCCTCCTTCTCCGCAAAACCACTACCCAACAGTCTCAAACTGATGGTTCTGATCATCAAGACAACAATGCTCAGGTCAATCCCATTACAGCGGATGATGAAGTCAATGCTTTAGAAGGGAAAACAGCCTTGGTTGATACAACCAGCTCTCCCTTGGATCAGACAATAGCTGTGGATGAAAAGGCTGTCGAGGGTGATCAAGCTATTGAGGATCAGGCTATGCCTCAGCCTGAATTGCATGATTCCAGTGATAAAGATACTGGGGATGAGCTGGAGGAGGATGGCGCAAAGGCAAAAGAAAGCCAAGATAAAGAATTGAAAACTGTGGACATCTCTGTCAAAGAACCCACAACTGCTGAAGTGACAAAGACTCCTGTTTCTTCTATCCCAAAGGATATTCCAACAAACCCCTTTGCAGGCGAAACTCAACTCACCTCCGCCGAACTGGATGCGTTGAAGGTTTCTAACCCTCGACAATACATCAGGCTGTTGTTGAGCAGGCGAAGTCATTCTTCTAGCCTTACTCCCAGTACTTCGACCTCCAAAGGGCAAACCTCAAAGCAGCCAGCTGACAGTGCCCTTGATAAGGTTAAGCAAAAGATTTTCAAAGGGGATCTTTTCACCCTCCTGCAGATGGGCCCAACCAGCCATCTTCCCCTCAAAGCTCTTCTTCAACAAGTGGACATTAAATCCCTTACTCCTGAGGCCGCAAATGTTATTCAAGAAGTTGGTACCCTGATCGACCAGGTTTATAAAGACTATCGATTGTTGCCCCAGATTGAGGGTGACATTGAGACAAAGGCTGGCAGTGAAGCTGCCGCTTGGAGCGCTGTTGTCGACTCTGAGGAGAAGATTGCTGAATTGGAAGAAACGAGGGAGAAAAACAAGCAAGAGGTCCTGACTAACGAGGCGAACATTTCCTGTGGGAGCGGAAGATTAAAAAACTCCGTAGTAAGATAGCGAAGGCTAAGAAGAAGAATGCTGAATTATCTTCCTTTCGATGACTCCTCCCTAACAGTTGAACTTGAACATGCCGTTACCTACGCTGAGGAAGCCCGCCGTTTGGAATCTGAAGTTGCCCAGCTGAGGACAGATAAGGCTCAATGCCAGAGCCGTCTCGAACTCTAAAAATAGAATTATCTTAAGATGAAGGCGAATCTTCCTTTTGATTTATTTAGGTTTTGTAATAGAGCAGATTATATTGGCCTTTGTAAGCCATTTTTATTTTGTTTGTAAGACATTGGGCCATTTTGGCATATTTTAAATCACCATTTATGGCCTCGCTTTATCTTCAACTATTACTCTGTTGATATTTTTACCTCTTGAAGTGCAGGCTTATACTTCTTTAAATATTTGCCATTTACTTTTAATATTCTCTCGTCCTTACTCAGCTCTGTCACTTCATATGCCCCATTAAAGAATACTTTCGATACCTGGAATGGTCCTTCCCACTTTGGGGACCACTTGCCTAGGGACCTCACCTTTCGATCCATAGGCAGGATTACCCTTCATACTAAATCTTCGACCAGGAAAGCCTTTGCTTTGACCTTCTTGTTATATGATTTATCCACTCTTTTCTTTTGTCTTCTCAAGAGTTCTAGAGCTTTTAATCTTTCTTCGTCTAAATCGACTAACTCATCAAGCATCATGTCCCAATAAATCTCTCGAGGGATTTCATGATGTCTTTGAATTCTCACTGACTGTATATGTATCTCGACTGGCAGTACTGCGTCATGGACGAAGGTGAGTCGATAGGGGGAAGTGTTGGTCGCTTCCTTCAGGGATGTTCGACATGCCCATAGGACTTGATCCAACGTCTTATGCCAATTCCTAGGCTTACTTCCAATCTGTTTCTTTATCATGCCAATTATCACTTTGTTTGCCGCTTCGACTTGGCCATTGGCCTGGGCGTAGTAAGGTGTCGAGGTAAGGAGTTTAAATCCCATTTCTTTGGCAAACTCCTGCATCTTCCTACCTGTAAATACTGACCCTTGGTCTGTCGTTATTGTTTCTGGTAGCCCAAATCTGTAGATGATATACTTCTGAATGAATTCGATAACATCTTCTTAATCTACCTTTGGTAGAGGTATAGCTTCGATCCACTTGGTAAAATAGTCTATCCCTACCAAAATGTACGTCTGGTTTTTGGAAGACGCAGGTTGAATCTCTCCTATCAGGTCTAAAGCCCAACCTCTGAATGGCCATGGCTTGACTATGGAGTGGCAACTCGCTCGCTGGTACATGTTGTATGCCAGCGTGGACTTGGCATTCCTGACAACCTTTGGCGAACTCAATGCAATCTTTCAGCATCGTGGGCCAGTACATCCCCTGGCGAAATAGCAGCCATTTCATCTTATGGCCTACTTGGTGTGCTCCGCATGTCCCACCATGGACTGAAGACAACGCCAAGTATGCTTCAGATTCACCGAGGCATTTAAGTAAAACTCCCTCAGAGGTTTTCTTAAATAACTCATTCCCCAACAGGACATAGCTTAGTGCTTGGTATTTTATCTTTCGTTATGTAGTCGCTGAAGGGTTCTGAAGGTATTCAACCGGAGGTTTCCTCCAATCTTTGTCTGTCAGGCCTTCGACTGTAAAAATCTCAAAGGTTTCCTCGTCAGCGTAGCCAAATTTCGTAACTTCCAAGTCTGACGGTCTCAAAACCCACGGACACAACCTTACCTCTAGCCTCAATTGCTTCTTGCAAGTTTTCCTTCGAGACCCTGTATCCTTAGGCAACTTGCGCCAGATCATTGGCTATCTGATTGTGTAGTTGTGGTATGTGTCGAATAGTGCAGACTTCGAATTTTTTGAGTAGCCTGTTGGCTATCACGAAATACATGATAAGATTTTCTTTAACACGTTTGTACTCCTTTGTTAGCTGTTTTACAACCAACTCTGAATCTCCCATTATTTCGACTTGGGTTGCCCCCAATTCTAACAAAATCTCAAGTCCGACGATCAAAGCTTCATATTTAGCTTCGTTATTAGAACATAGTCCCTCGAATCTATACTTGAATTTTGTTGGAATTTTGTCAGGAGAAATGATCCGCAGACTTATGCTTGTCTCGTTCTTGTGACTAGACCCGTCGAAGTATAACTTCCAAGGCTCTAGTTCAACAATGTTCAGGGTACTTTCATTTATGGAGTGGTCGACAATAAAGTCTGTCACTATTTGCCCTTTGACCGCTTTCAACGGTCTATACGTTAATGAATACTCAGTTAATGCTAATGCCCATTTACCAATTCGACTATGCAAAATAGGTTTGGACAACATGTGCTTAGTAATATCAAAATGTGACGAAACGTAAACATCAACTGGTTTTATATATTGCTTCAACTTTATACATGAGAAATACAAACATAAGCATAATTTCTCTATCTCACTATACCTAATTTATGCATCATTTAAAACTCTGCTAAGGTAGTAAATGGCTCTTTCGACGCCACTTCCATCCTCTTGAGCGAGCATACTCCCTAAAGTTTTGTCTGACGCTGCTATGTACAATCTCATGCTTTTATTTCGACATGGAGGTGAAAGGACTGGAGGATGAGTCAAGTAGTCTTTGATCTTGTCGAAAGCCTCTTGCTGATCTTTCGTCCATTCGAACTTCTCCTTGGTGGCTCGAAGCAATGGCGAGAAGGCTTGTGTTTTTCCACTGAGATTCGATATGAACCTTCTTAGGAAATTTATTTTGCCCAACAAGGATTGAAGTTCCTTTTTGTTGGATGGCGCTTTTGCTTCCATGATGGCCTTTGTTTTGTTTTGGTTGATTTCGATCCCCTTCTTGTGGACCACGAAACCCAGAAAATCTCCTGCTTGTACGCAAAATGCACACTTGAGGGGATTCATCTTGAGGCCAAACTTCCTCATTCTCATGAAGGATTTGCACAGATGTTCCACATGAGCCTTTCCTGACACGGATTTTATCACAATGTCATCAATGTATATTTGCATAAAGGACTCAATGTAATCATGGAAAATCGAATTCATCGCCCGCTGGTACGTTGCCCCAGCATTTAGGCCAAAAGGAATCACTACCCATTCGTAAGTGCCTAAGGCCCCTGGGCAGCGGAACACCGTTTTAGGAACGTCGTCCTCAACAATGAAAATCTGGTTGTAACCAGAATATCCATCCAGCATGCTAAGGTATTCGTGGCCAGCGGCTGAATCGACTAGCATTTCTGCCACTGACATCGAATACTCATCTTTAGGGGTTGTTGAATTCAAATCCCTAAAGTCTATGCAGACTCTTAAAGATTCGTTTTTCTTAATGACTGGTACAATGTTTGCTAGCCATTCGACATACCTGGTCGTACGGATGAACTTGCATCGGAGGAGTCTTTCGATTTCCTCCTTTATCTTTGAGAGGTTTTCAGGGGCGAAACGTCTTGGATTCTGCTTGACTAGTTTTTTGCCAGGCTTGATTGGTAG
This sequence comes from Lathyrus sativus, assembly GCA_963859935.3. Lineage (NCBI taxonomy): Eukaryota > Viridiplantae > Streptophyta > Magnoliopsida > Fabales > Fabaceae > Lathyrus > Lathyrus sativus. Next base: position 12,687 of record CAWUDS030005671.1, on the reverse strand, counting down.
CCTATGCTCGACTAGATCTATCTTTAGACCTGGCATTTCGTTGTAGTCCCAAGCAAAACAATCCTTGTACTCTCGCAGCAACTAAATGGTTTCGACCCTAAGTTGGGGGTCGAGGTTGGCGCTGATATAAGTTGGCCTTTTGATTACTCCATCTCCCAGGTCAACTTTCTCCAGTGGATCTTGTGCACACATTTTGACATCGCTGGCCAAGGGATCTTTTTCAAAACCCAAAGGCTCATCGTCATATATGGCGTCGATTCTTTGCCCTTCGTATTGAATCTAGGGGTCGAAATGCCCAACTGGACCTATTTGTTTGGATTTTTCGTTGGCTCCCTCAGCCATTTTGTTATTAGCGGCCTCCAAGGCCGTTTGTAGCTTAGTTTCGGCCATGTAGGCCGAAATCCTTTGAAGCGCTATGTCGCGGTGAAATTTGGATACCAAACTATTGATTAGTCTAAATCTAATTCATTTACAACCGAACTTTGATTTGTCCAAAGGAAGGGATAAAGATCGAAATTCCCACAATGCAATGCAAATGCAAGCTAGAGAGTTTTAGGTTCGGGGGTTGGTTAAACTTAGGGAAGGTGCTAGCATCCTAAGTTTCTGTAGTACCCTACAGGAACCTCTTGTTTTATGTTTGTTTTATTGTTATGGGTTTATCTGCTTAATGGTTGAGAGACCTAGGGGTTTATTTCTAAGTATACTCGATAAGATATCGCATCTTATGCCTACATATCCTTACGGGAGTGGAATCAGAGTATCTGTAGTTCCCCTTAATCATCCAGACGTGAATCTTGATTTTTAAACTCTGAGGAAGAATGTTGGTCCCCTTGGAATTGTTGTTTCTGCGCAAGTTGGTTAGCCATAACAATCATACATACGAAAGTAAAATGAAAGAAATAAGAAAGGGAGTGCACAGAGAGGTGGAGTCTTAAGGTCAAAAATTAGGGTGTGACAGATGCCCCTATTTAAGTTTCTCCTATCCGGAGATATGGAGATTGAAATCTCCGTCTCGATGAGATAGGAGAGACTTAAATACAAACATTGCAAGAATTTTTGGCCCTAAGAAGCCACCGAATGCAAATGATATGCAATGATATGAAAATCCAAGACAGAAGACCCTGTGAGGAAAAAACGTCACAGGGGAAAAATGAGAAACCAAGGAGCAGCAAACCCAATGAAACGGGACTCCACGGAGACAGGAAACAACCAGCAATGGGGAATCTCCAAAAGTATAAAAGCGTAGCACATACACCAAGAATATGGTGTTTTAACAGTATGCGAGAAATTTGTGATCGAAGGATAGATTTACTACCAAAATGTGGTGGTCGGTAATAATCCAAATGAATTTCTTGATTGAGACACAATTCAGTTTTGTTTCGTATTCTTTTTTCTTCTTTTTTATTATTATTTCTGAAATCCAACTGGAAATAGTAAAATGTGTAGACCTCCCCACGCCTCATGGTCTAGGTACCATGAACAGGTCTCAGCTTCTGAAAAATCACCTCCCCACGCCTCATGGTCTGGGTACCATGAACGGGTCTCAGTTTCTGAAAAATCACCTCCCCACGCCTCATGGTCTGGGTACCATGAACAGGTCTCAGCTTCTGAAAAATCACCTCCCCACGCCTCATGGTCTGGGTACCATGAACGGGTCTCAGTTCCTACCCGAAATGATGAAAACTCATGGGAGCATCTTCACAGGGTATCAAAATGTCATTGTAGATTGTAGATGTCGGGTTAGATGTCATTGTAGATGTAACTTGTAAATGTAAATTGTAAATGTAACTTGTAAATGTAATTGCCAATGTAGATGTAGAACTTTGCAGATTGTAATTTGTAATGTATTGGAGATTGTAAAACTTCACTGGGGATCTTTAGAAGAGATGTAAGCCGGTTGATTTGTGAAACATGTCTTCTCAAATAAAGAGAGACTGACTGTAATGAATTTCCTTGACTTCTCTGGGAGATGTCACTTGATGGAATTAATATTGTGCAATAAACTCACTAGGGATTTTATTCTTGGGGAGTACCTTTGTTGTAGCTGTAGAAGTATATATCATTGTAGATTCTCAACTAAAGATAAATATTTGTAATGTCTTTGGCGGACCTTTCTGATGGATTTGCAAAGCGATGCCATTCGACAAGTTGATAATGTTGAAGAACCCACTGAGGGTAAATGAACTGTCTTGTAGAAACTGTCGTTCGTCGTTTTGAATAAGATCCTAGTCAAAACGAGTTGCTCAAATAAAGAGATGTTTGTAGTCCAAGTGTAGATGGTTGAGAAAACCTGTGATATTATCGCTGGAGCAATACCTGTCTTCATGAATATTCTTCCCAGGGAGCATAGTGCAAAATAAATGCATACTTAATCCAAGTCCGAGAGTTGGAGATTATCCACACTGTGATTTCCAAGGACCGAAGTTCAATTCGGGAAGTAGTCGAAGAGAAGACTATCAAGTAAGACTCGACCATTGAGGTATGAACTCAAATGGAAGGTACTGGAATAACCGTCTTCCACGAGGATCGAAATGCATGGGGAAAGTAGAAACGTTGTGCTCTTTCTGCCTAGGGCTGGCAACTCTACTTGGAGGGAGAAGACACACCCAAGTTCCTGGGGATAACCACGACCAAAGCGACAGAACAAACAAACAAAAAAGATGCGAAATGCGCATGCCATGCTACCTATCTATATGTTATGCGTATGTTTATGATGACAAGACAAACAGAAAGGGACAAAGGCAACCGGAGATGAAATAAACATCTCAAAGAAAACATTCGACCAATCTTCAAAGATAGAAGTACCATTGGGGATAGGTGAGAACTGGATATGGGATCACAGTCCTGCTTCTGGGCTTTACAAACTCCTCCTGGGGAACAGAGAAACATTCCACTTAGGGATGTAACATCTTGATAAGTCTGAAAGGTTGTCCTGTTGAAGACCAAGAAAAAGATCTGCTAGGAACAGGCCATGGAGGATCTTCATGGATAAAATAAATATCCATTTCATTGGACAAGACTGGTGTTGTAGAAGATTCAATGAGGAGTAGAATAATACCTACTTCTTTGGAAATTTGAAGTTTACGAATGTTCACTAGTATTTGTGTATTGAAAAGATTCATCGGAGAGTTTTGATGAAAATTCGGTATTGATGTCGTCATGTCAACCCTCAAATGCCCCAAGTCACCAGGTTCACGAGAATCAAGAGTTTTCAAAGAGGATTTTACAGAAAATATGGCATCCCATTGTTTTTCAAACTCTTAGAGAGATTCGCCGAATCTCGACGTAACTGGCCCTAGTTGACGGTATTAGAATAAACCACTTGGAAATAAAACTTGCCCCCAGGCCAGCAGAGTCTTCAAGTTCCAATAGAATAAACTTATTATTGATGCTTATGTGTAATCTTTCTAAGATATCAAACAAGGTTAGCAAGTCAGAAATGTTAATTCTGAATTTATTAATGCAACATACGTTCGTCTTGAGGTTTGAAAGAGATATCACGATAACTTGTGACCGAAATCACTAGCTAGGATATAAATTTGTTTTATAAAGCCAATAAAATTGAGCATGGCTCATAGGAGTCAGGAAACAATATCTCATCGAGTACGCTTTCGAACTAAACCTTACTTCAATTAGGACTTTTGAGGGTTATGTCTGGGTTTAGTTTATGATTGGTAAGCAAAGGAATGAAAGGCTAAAATATATTTGTGCCCACCCAAATTTTGAAAGGTGTTTTTTTTATACCCCTGCCCCAGGTTAAAATGAGGGTTTTGGTTTGGGAAAAGAAACAAAATCTTCATCTAGGTTCCAGGAAGTTTAAATATTTATGGTGTTTAGGAGGTTGAAACAATGTCTTACATCATTAGTAGGGTTTTTTATTCAAAAGCATACACGAGAGATCCTGCGTTTTACTTCATCATCCTCCTTCCAATTATTCACCAAAGTGAAAAGAAAATTGGATAAAGTTGGCAAAATTATGAGAAACATTTTCGAGTGAAAACGAATGGATTTCTTCAAGACAAACATTTTGCTGCATTAATTATTCAAATAACGAGTTCTTACATGCCCAAATATGCTTTTAATTAAAGAAACGAAAACACAAAAGCAAAAAAAATAAAGCGAAAAGCCACACAAGTCCCTTTCTTGGGTTTTATTACGCCTTGGAATGGAGAGGCTCGTTGAATCGTCTGATATGCTTCCTGACACTTTATTGATACGAGTTTCCCCAAATAACCTTGGATCACGTTCTCGAAGGACGAACCGTGATGAGGTTAGGATTGGACTCTCTGAAGGATAAGATTTCGTCCTTAACCAACCTTTGAACGTATGACTTCAAATCGTAGCAGCTCTCGATATCGCGCCCCGGGCACCTTCATGGTATGGGCAAAATTGTTAGCCTTGTACCAGTACGGAATTTTCTTGGGTACCTTAGGTAGAGCTCTTGTCTGGATGTGACCCTCGCGGATCAAAACCGGGAACAAATCAGTGTACTTCAAAGGGATGGGGTCAAACTGATGATTTCCTTTTCTCGGAATATCTAAATCTACCTTCTGATTACGAAACCGTTTCCGAAACCGTCAATGCTGCGGTCGATCTGGAGAGGCCAACTTCCACTTGGGAGTAGTTGCTGTTCGCGCTGAGCAGGAGTTGCAGACTGTTGCTGAGGGTAAGATGCGGGAATTATAAACTCTCTGGAAGGTCCATTGTCATCTTCTTATCTGGAGCTATACCCAATTATAATTATATTGCTTCACAAAAGCAATGGCTAAGTCTTCCCAAGACTGAATGTGGCTATTTTGTAGCTTCATATACCATATTAAGGATGCCCCACACAAACTTTCTTGAAAGCAGTGAATCATCAGTTTGTCATTGACGATGTAAGCAGTCATCTTTCGACAAAACATCGTCAAATGGTATTTTGGATAGCTGACACCCCTGTATACCTCGAAGACAGGCATCTTGAACTTTGGAGGGATAATTACGCCTGTAACTAAACATAACTCGTGAGCATCAAGACCAGATGCATTAGCTCCTTTCATCATCTTCACTTGTTCTTGGAGATCACGAAATCCTTTCTCAATTGCTGCAATTCTAGGATCGTCCACTTCCTTCTCAGTATGAGTATTCTGAAGATCAACAAACAGGTTGTCTTGCACGGGCTGAGGTTGCACAGGAACATACATTTGTTGAGCAAAGTCGTCGGAAGAACTGTCAAATGTCAGATTAGTGCTTACTATGAAACCAGTCATGCGATCCATATCTTTGTTCTCCTTAATATCCTTCAATAATACTTCAAGCTTGGTCAAATGGTCGGGACGTCGGCTGGCGAGACAAAAGACAGAAAGACAGATGAGACGCAGCGGAGAGAGACACATGCACATGCTAAAATGCTAGATGCTATGCAGAATGCAAGATGAAACTTCAAGAAACTCAAATTGTTTTCGGTATTATAACATTGGATAAAAACATATATTTTGATATTAGAGATGCATTACAAAGCAAATTACTCTTTTAAGAGTTTATTACATTGAACCAAAAGCAAAAGAGAATTCGGAGATCTACTCCCTATGCTCCTTCTGTACGCGAAGTTCTTCTTCTAACCGGCTTACGTGTTCTTGTAACTCGGCCTTCTCATTGATGAGTCAATTGACACATTCCTTCCAGGCCACAGTATCTGGGGGAAGGTCATCCCGGGTGACAGCTCTTGAAGAGGTGTGAGAGGAAAATAAATCCTCTCGCGCCTTTCTTTTCTTCGCAAATTCTATCTCTGGCAGCTTCTGGGACTTTTCTTTTTCTACCTTGAGGGTGAAAAACTTGTTCCGTCCAAGCGGCTTTCAGCTTCCGAGCCTCAATCCAAAGCGGCCTTCAACTGATTTACTTCACTCATATCAAACCAATCAGGATCATGAAAAGCAATACCATAGGTTCATGAAAGGGAAACGCATCTTGAGGTCGAGAGCCCTTTCTCTCGCACTCAATGTAGATATTCTTCAGAGGCGTCGTCATTAGGGAACCCTAAAGCAGTCATTCCTTCCTTATTGACGTATCTCCACGCGTAAATTATGACAGTCTTCAGGTCTGGATCTTCTCCTTCCTTGAGAAAGATCCCTTCCAACAGAGCTTGGTCAGGTACTTCGATCATAGGATGCCCAAATTATCTACGAGCCAAGGCGGGATTATAACTTATGCATCCTTCTCTCCCAATGAGCGGTATGTTGGTGAATCCTCCGATGCTGGGAATCATACATATACCTCCATAAGTAGGGTCATACCACACAATGTCAGAGTGAGTAAGGGCCATAACTATCTCGGACCAATGGGTGATTCTACCTCATCCCAAATAGACGGATGTCGAGTTAGGCGAGAAACAAACCGTGAATACAGCAAAAGCGGTACAACAAACAATATGTCCTCCTCCTTTAGCATTCTTCGAGTGGATTGAATAGTACGTGTCAGCTAGCAAGGTAGGGACTGGGTTCTTAAGGATGAATAGTTTAATCGCATCCATATCGACAAAATCAAAATCTTTGGGAACCAGAAATCCCGTAGACCAACAAGGCAAAGGTAGCTTCCAAGATAGGGACCTCTTTTCTTTCATCATGGTAACGGACTTTTTCGATCAAGAAATCAGCTGTGAATCCAAGGACTCCTTCCTTGGTGGTTAAGTGCGCTTGAACATCTGCTAGACTGAGATGAGTAGCGTTGGCAATTTCTTGGTGGCTGGGTATGTCTTCCTGGCCGGTAAATATGGGTCGGGCCGTCACAGGTATCTTCAAGAAATCAGAATACTCTTCCAGGGTTGGCATCAGCTGGTAATCTGGAAAGGTAAAACAGTGGTACAACGGATCATAAAACTGAACAAAGGTCTCCAATAGCCCTTCTTTCATCTTGAGCTCGAGGAAACGGAAGACTTCTCCATATTCTGTTGTAAAAGCGTGGCGGTTCTTAATGAGATCTGCTAGCTCTCTTAAGCTTTCAATGTTAGGACTCTGAAAAGTGTACTCCAATGCTTCTCTCTTGAAGTCCATGGTTACAATACATGTAAAATGAAATCGAGTTTCTTGAAGTGAATAAAGAAAGAATGCAATGCAAGATGAATAGGACTTCATGGGATCCCAACTATTTATAAACATTGCGGTAAAATAAAAGTGTTTTATTAACTTCGAAACGGATTACAAATAATTGCTTTTAAAAGTCCCAAATAAATAGCTAAATAAAAGCTAATGAAAGCCCTAAAGAAGTTTGAATTCCCGCTGCTTGAGCTCTTCTTCCAACTGGGTCTTCTCACGGATAAGGTTGTCCATAATCAGCTTCCAAATAGTACATTTGTGGGTCGGAGAAAAATAAATCCTCCATGGCTTTCCTCTTCTTGCAAGGAAGTAACTCTTCATCCTTCAACTGTAGCTGCTTCTGAAGTTCATCCTTCTGTTTCTGAAGTTCATCCTTCTATTTCTGAAGTTCATCGTTCTCCGCAACCACTACTTGATACTTGTTCTTCCATGACTCAAACTCACGCTGCAACTTCCTCAAAGCGACCTCTAACTTCTCAGCTTCGGACATAAAGACATAAGTGGGCTCCCTTCTCGGAGGTATAGGATCTTGACGAGAATAGGGAATCTTTAGCTTGATTGCTCTCTCTCTGACCCACTGAAGGTAGGGCTCTAAGGACACACAATTAAGTTTCCCAAGGCTTTTCTTCCCTTTCTTATGCAAACGATCCCATGCAGACAGAATCTTGTCTCGGAGTTCCTTGTCATCCCTAAATAAAATGCTCTCCACTTGAACACTCTTAGGTGGTTCCTTCAACGGATATCCCAACTGTCGACGGGCTAAAACTGGATTGAAACTGATCCCTCCATTAAAACTAAGTAACAGTACATTAGCAAAATCACCACAACCATCAATAATTAAAGTCCCATCATATGCTCGGTTGTACCAAACAATGTCTGAATGGGTCAATGCCATAACTTTCGGAGACCAAAGCCCTCCATCGAGTTTCAAAAAAGAACTAGACCTAGGCAAGTGCGAAATAAACCACTTGTAGAGTCAAAGACACACAACAGGTGATCATTCCTCCACCATAAAAGTTTCGGAGATGCACATAATGATAGGTATTACCCAAAAGTGTTGGTACCGGGTTGTTCTTCCAAAAGATCTTAATCGCATTAAGGTCGACAAACCCTTCAAAACTTGGGAATAGGAACACTCCATAAATAAGTAAGGCGAAGATTGCCTCGAATAGAGTCTATATCATATAATCAGCATAGAACATAAGCTTTACTGATTAGGAACTTCATGGTCAAACCAAAAATACCACCTTTACTAATTAAGTTTCCTTTGACGTCAGATACCTTTAGATAAAGAGCCTTAGCAATATCTCTTTCCTCGGGGTCCTTCTCCAAGAAAGGGAAAGGAGATTCTTCTAAGATAGGTAGACCAACCAAAAAGGAGTATTCTTCCAATGTAGGCAATAGCTGAAAGTCTGAGAACGTAAAACAATGATAAAGCGGATCATAAAACTGCAATAAAGTGGAAAGAAGTCCTTCGTCTACTTGGAGATTCAATAAAGATATTAGCTTCCCATACTTGCTCTTGAACTTCCCTTGGTCTTCAATCAAGGTTACCAACTTCTTTAGGTCATCTAATTTAGGACTCTTAAAAGTGTATTTCAAAGTGTGTCTTCTGTTGGGATCCATAGTGCCCTACAATGTTCATAAACAAAAGTAAATCCCATGAAGTCCAATGCGGTATGATGTTTCATGAATGCAACAAACACAAGTAAGCACATAGATGCACAAAGGTAAACAAACAAAGGGGACCCTAGGTTTGCAACGAGCATGGAGCCGAAGGGTATACCCATTCCCAAAGGACACAGACTAAAGGTTGACTGTACCTGCAGAACAAGGTTCTAATAAGGTTCCCAAAGTCATTAGCCCATCTTTCGGATATTATCAACTTCCCAAGTACTCGGTGGTTAATAATATTCTCAAGAGAACCTCTTTTGAGTGTAGCATCGCGTAGCACTATTTCGGGAGGTACCCCCCTCATAGCCCCGCACTACATCCTAATAAAGGCCAAAGTGGGGTTAAGGTAACTACGGTCCTCAATATCATAGGCTCCAACATCGAATATAGTGCATGTTTTCACGATTAAGAACTCGTTCAACAATACAACTTTCGAGAGGGGCCTTAATTGAGCGTGATTTTCAAGTCAGCTTGGTCAGGATTCTACCCCCTATAAGCCTCTTTGAACATATCACTATCCTATCTTAAGTTCACTCAAGTCCGGGTGTAGGACTTTGTCTCGCCACTCAAAGGTATCAACCCAAAGAAATAAAGAACAAATAAGAGCAGTTATACAAATAAACAAATAAGCAAATATAAAGCAATAAAACAAGCAAAAGAAACAAGTTAGGGAAACCCACTGAGATTCCCCGGTGAAGTCGCCATTTCTGTCGCGGTGAAATTTGGATACCAAACTATTGATTAGTTTGAATCTAATTCATTTGCAACCGAACTTGATTTGTCCAAAGGAAGGGATAAAGATCGAAATTCCCATAATGCAATGCAAATGCAAGCTAGAGAGTTTTAGGTTCGGGGGTTGGTTAAACTTAGGGAAGGTGCTAGCATCCTAAGTTTCTGTAGTACTCTACATGAACCTCTTGTTTTATGTTTGTTTTATTGCTATGGGTTTATCTGCTTAATGTTGAGAGACCTAGGGGTTTATTTCTAAGTATACTCGATAAGATATCGCATCTTATGCCTACATATCCTTACGGGAGTGGAATCAAAGTATCTGTAGTTCCCCTTAATCATCCAGACGTGAATCTTGATTTTAAACTCTGAGGAAGAATGCTGGTCCCCTTGGAATTGTTGCTTCTGCGCAAGTTGGTTAGCCATAACAATCATACATACGAAAGTAAAATGAAAGAAATAAGAAAGGGAGTGCACAGAGAGGTGGAGTCTTAAGGTCAAAAATTAGGGTGTGAAACGCTACGGCTTCAGTCATCATCATCAAACTCACTTCCCCAGCCAGTGGGGTCTATGGGAAGTTCGCCAAGGTATGGTAACCTTTCACCTGGCACTTCCTTGTCCCATCGGAAACCTTCGACGGGATGCAAATAGTAGTAAGCAATACACTTCGTCATTAGGTGTAAAGTCGAAATCTGCAGGTTCACATGGCCCTATACTGGCCAAAATTTTGTCAAACTGTCCTCTATCAATATGGTTTATAGGCGTTTTGAAGTATCCCTGATCTGCTTCAATGTTTTCGACAATGCCATCTGGTCTCTAGATGACGATCCTCTGATGCATCAAATATGGCACTTCCCCCACTCCATGGATCCATTCTCTTCCAAGTAATAGATTATAGTTGGCAGTGGTCTCCACCACCATGAAGACAGTCGGGCGGTAATGGTTCCGACCGTGACATTCACCTGAATGACCCCCATGGTCGAATCCATTTTTCCTTCATAGTTTGATAACACCATGTTGTGTGGCATGGTGTCTGTCTCACTTTTCCCAATTTTGTTCAACAAAAAATACGGCATTAGGTTTACCGTAGCGCTACAATCCACCAAGATTTTGTTAAATGGGACCTTCTCTATTTGTGTCGTAATATAAAGAGGCTTCAGATGATTTTTCATCACCTCTGTTGGTCGTTCAAAGAATGTGTTTTGCTCCTCGACGCAACCATTGTTCATCACATAATAGCATACCGGCTTATGAGCCGTTATTGTCCAGTCCGTATATGTGTCTGAGTTTTCAACTACGGAAATCCTGTCAAATTCCCTGGGCATTACTGATACTTACGTTGACCAAAATATCCAACGTATCATCAGAGTCTTCATCAAAATTATCGCTCATTTTCGTCATCGATCAATTTCCTCTGTTCTTCGACCTGCGTGGAAACAACTTTCTTCCTACAGGTGCCTTCCACGAACATCTTTGATCGACCCTCATGTTCGACGGGGATGTTGGTACTGGATTGCGGTTGGTCCCTATGTGCACCTTCTCTGTGTGCTTTTCTTTTTCTCTGCTCACGTCTCCATTTGGATCGAGACATGGGATTCTTCCCTTTATAACTTTCTGACACATGAGCAGCCCTCGAAGACTGAAATTCTTTTCGGTAGCTTAACGAAGATCCTCGTTGCACTTCGAAGTTCTTCCACCTCTTCTGCCCTTGCTGCCTGTTCTCATTGGGCTTCGTCCACTTCTCATCAGTGGCCTCAGCATTGGGCTTAAAGCTAGTGGGTTTGTTCGTATGAGGCCTCATGCGGGGGTCAGATCTTTGTTGAAGGCCTCTTCAGAGGGTCGAATCTTGGCCTTTTGTTATCTTTCCTCAGCCTTCATGTTCCTTCTAGCTTTTGTGCGGCCTTCTTGTCGAATATGGCGCTGCATCGGGGACAAAGCATCACACTAGAACCTCTCTCCTAGCAGCGGTGAAGGAAAGAAACAATAGATTCCTCCTGCTCTGGGTATGCTTCCCTAGTGTGTGTTTCCTGGTAGTTCGACTCACTGTTCGCTACCTCCTCATGCTGGGTGATTTGTACCATGTTAATTTCAACTTCTTTGGCCAGATTAAGCTTCTTCAGGCTTAACTCCACGCCTTTGGTGGCTTGATCAACTTTGACGAAGTCACCAGCCGTTTCTTTGGTCACTATCTCCCAACCCAGATTGTTCCTGTTGTTTGGGCTTTTGGTTTCATCCCTTTGGTCACAGTTATCAACTTCCATTTTGACACAGCTCCTTTGTCCGAAGCTCATGGTAACTTTCGCCATCACAACTTCGTCTATGGGATTGTCAGCAGCCTCTGTTACTTCGATTGAAAGTCGTAGCGATCAGCAACTTCAACCATATTAGCCTCGACTGGCTCTGTGTAATTTGCGTATGCCGTTTGCAGAAGATCTGTGTCGACCTTCATCTGGCCGCCAACTTTCTCTCTGAACTTTAGACGTCCCTCCTGGATTGCATTCTGCACAAGGTCCCTGAAAAGAAAACATTGAGACGTTTTATGACCCAAGAAATTATGATATTTACAAAACTCTATTTTCTTCCTTTGTTCTATGGACGACATTTTGGCGCCAGGAGGCACTATCATTTGTCCGTCCTTAACTAACAAATCAAAGATTTCATCATATTTTGTGATGTCTAAAGTATATGTTTTCTTTGGGAACCTATCATTCTTTTCAGATTCGACATAACTCTTCCCTTGCGGGGGAGCTAGTACTTTGCATAAGTAAGGGCAGTCCTTGTTTAAGTTCAGCAAGGTCCACTTCGCCATCGTCGAAACTCACAGGCTCATCACACAGACCTTTGACATTCTCATTATATTCGACAAAAGCTACTTTTTATTTTTATTAAACTTAGCCTTCTCGTCTTTGAGTCTTTCTAGTTGCCGAACCTCGATCGGCTAGCTGAGCCATGTCCCTTAGATACTGGGTATCCAACTTTTTCCTGATAGAGTAGTCGAGACCCCCAGCGAGCATTTCGACCAACTCATGTTCAGGGACCTGCGTGAAGCATTTGGCTTTAAGAAACCGGAACCTATTAAGGTATTCCTCTATTGGCTCAGAAAACTTACGCTTCACACTAGCGAGTTCCTTCAAGCTAATTTTAGTCTGACCCATATAGAACTGTTCATGGAACAAACGCTCTAACTGGATCAATTACACACTGTGTTAGGGGG